>OZ010794.1:324564727-324750727 GCA_963932465.1 Maratus speciosus
CATGAGGTCGCAAACTATATATTTAGTCACAAATACAGGGTGTTCCAAAATTCGACCGACAGATTACGAAAGATGATGGAAGGCATCAAGAGGATGAAAAATTGCCATAGATCATGAGATCGCAAACTACATATTTAGTCACAAATGCAGGATATTCCAAAATTCGACAGACAAATTAAGAAGGATGATAGAAGACAACAAGAGGATGAAAAATTGCCATAGAACATGAGGTCGCAAAGTATATATTTAGTCACAAATACAGGGTATTCCAAAATTTGACCGACAAATTAAGAAGGATGATAGAAGGCATCAAGAAGATGAAAAATTGCCATAGAACATGAGGTCGCAAACTATATATTTAGTCACAAATACAGGGTATTCCAAAATTTGACCGACAAATTAAGAAGGATGATAGAAGGCATCAAGAGTATGAAAAATTGCCATAGAACATGAGGTCGCAAACTATGTATTTAGTCACAAATACAGGGTGTTCCAAAATTCGACCGACAGATTACGAAGTATGATGGAAGGCATCAAGAGAATGAAAAATTGCCGTAGAACATGAGGTCGCAAACTATATATTTAGTCACAAATACAGGGTGTTTCAAAATTCGACCGACAAATTAAGAAGGATGATAGAAGGCATCAAGAGGATGAAAAATTACCATAGAACATGAGGTCGCAAACTACATATTTAGTCACAAATGCAGGATATTCCAAAATTCGACCGACAAATTAAGAAGGATGATAGAAGGCATCAAGAGGATGAAAAATTACCATAGAACATGAGGTCGCAAACTACATATTTAGTCACAAATGCAGGATATTCCAAAATTCGACCGACAAATTAAGAAGGATGATAGAAGGCATCAAGAGGATGAAAAATTACCATAGAACTTGAGGTCGCAAACTACATATTTAGTCACAAATGCAGGATATTCCAAAATTCGACCGACAAAATAAGAAGGATGATAGAAGGCATCAAGAAGATGAAAAATTGCCATAGAACATGAGGTCGCAAACTACATATTTAGTCACAAATGCAGGATATTCCAAAATTCGACCGACAAATTAAGAAGGATGATAGAAGGATTCAAGAGGATGAAAAATTGCCATAGAACATGCGGTCGCAAACTATATATTTAGTCACAAATACAGGGTATTCCAAAATTTGACCGACAAATTAAGAAGGATGATAGAAGGCATCAAGAGTATGAAAATTTGCCATAGAACATGAGGTCGCAAACTATGTATTTAATCACAAATAGGCGTTCCAAAATTCGACCGACAAATTAAGAAGGATGATAGAAGACATCAAGAGGATGAAAAATTGCCGTAGAACATGAGGTCGCAAACTATATATTTAGTCACAAATACAGGGTATTCCAAAATTCGACCGACAAATTAAGAAGGATGATAGAAGACATGAGAGGATGAAAAATTGCCATAGAACATGAGGTCGCAAAGTATATATTTAGTCACAAATACAGGGTATTCCAAAATTTGACCGACAAATTAAGAAGGATGATAGAAGGCATCAAGAAGATGAAAAATTGCCATAGAACATGAGGTCGCAAACTACATATTTAGTCACAAATGCAGGATATTCCAAAATTCGACCGACAAATTAAGAAGGATGATAGAAGGCATCAAGAGGATGAAAAATTGCCATAGAACATGAGGTCGCAAACTACATATTTAGTCACAAATGCAGGATATTCCAAAATTCGACCGACAAATTAAGAAGGATGATAGAAGGCATCAAGAGGATGAAAAATTACCATAGAACATGAGGTCGCAAACTATATACTTAGTCACAAATACAGGGTGTTCCAAAATTCATCCGACAAATTAAGAAGGATGATGGAAGGCATCAAGAGAATGAAAAATTGCCATAGAACATGAGGTCGCAAACTATATATTTAGTCACAAATGCAGGGTGTTTCAAAATTCGACCGACAAATTAAGAAGGATGATAGAAGGCATCAAGAGGATGAAAAATTGCCATAGAACATGAGGTCGCAAACTACATATTTAGTCACAAATGCAGGATATTCCAAAATTCGACCGACAAATTAAGAAGGATGATAGAAGGCATCAAGAGGATGAAAAATTACCATAGAACATGAGGTCGCAAACTATATATTTAGTCACAAATACAGGGTGTTCCAAAATTCGACCGACAAATTAAGAAGGATGATGGAAGGCATCAAGAGAATGAAAAATTGCCATAGAACATGAGGTCGCAAACTATATATTTAGTCACAAATGCAGGGTGTTTCAAAATTCGACCGACAAATTAAGAAGGATGATAGAAGGCATCAAGAGGATGAAAAATTACCATAGAACATGAGGTCGCAAACTACATATTTAGTCACAAATGCAGGATATTCCAAAATTCGACCGACAAATTAAGAAGGATGATAGAAGGATTCAAGAGGATGAAAAATTGCCATAGAACATGAGGTCGCAAACTATATATTTAGTCACAAATACAGGGTGTTCCAAAATTCGACCGACAAATTAAGAAGGATGATGGAAGGCATCAAGAGAATGAAAAATTGCCATAGAACATGAGGTCGCAAACTACATATTTAGTCACAAATGCAGGATATTCCAAAATTCGACCGACAAATTAAGAAGGATGATAGAAGGATTCAAGAGGATGAAAAATTGCCATAGAACATGAGGTCGCAAACTATATATTTAGTCACAAATACAGGGTATTCCAAAATTTGACCGACAAATTAAGGAGGATGATAGAAGGCATCAAGAGTATGAAAAATTGCCATAGAACATGAGGTCGCAAACTATGTATTTAATCACAAATAGGCGTTCCAAAATTCAACCGACAAATTAAGAAGGATGATAGAAGACATCAAGAGGATGAAAAATTGCCGTTGAACATGAGGTCGCAAACTATATATTTAGTCACATATACAGGGTGTTTCAAAATTCGACCGACAAATTAAGAATGACGATAGAAGGCATCGAGAGGATGAAAAATTGCCAAAGAACATGAGGTCGCAAACAATATATTTAGTCACAAATGCAGGGTGTTCTAAAATTCGACCGACAGATTACGAAGGATGATGGAAGGCATCAAGAGGATGAAAAATTGCCATAGAACATGAGATCGCAAACTACATATTTAGTCACAAATGCAGGATATTCCAAAATTTTACCGATAAATTAAGAAGGATGATAGAAGACATGAGAGGATGAAAAATTGCCATAGAACATGAGGTCGCAAAGTATATATTTAGTCACAAATACAGGGTATTCCAAAATTTGACCGACAAATTAAGAAGGATGATAGAAGGCATCAAGAGTATGAAAAATTGCCATAGAACATGAGGTCGCAAACTATATATTTAGTCACAAATACAGGGTATTCCAAAATTTGACCGACAAATTAAGAAGGATGATAGAAGGCATCAAGAGTATGAAAAATTGCCATAGAACATGAGGTCGCAAACTATGTATTTAGTCACAAATACAGGGTGTTCCAAAATTCGACCGACAGATTACGAAGTATGATGGAAGGCATCAAGAGAATGAAAAATTGCCGTAGAACATGAGGTCGCAAACTATATATTTAGTCACAAATACAGGGTGTTTCAAAATTCGACCGACAAATTAAGAAGGATGATAGAAGGCATCAAGAGGATGAAAAATTACCATAGAACATGAGGTCGCAAACTACATATTTAGTCACAAATGCAGGATATTCCAAAATTCGACCGACAAATTAAGAAGGATGATAGAAGGCATCAAGAGGATGAAAAATTACCATAGAACATGAGGTCGCAAACTACATATTTAGTCACAAATGCAGGATATTCCAAAATTCGACCGACAAATTAAGAAGGATGATAGAAGGCATCAAGAGGATGAAAAATTACCATAGAACATGAGGTCGCAAACTACATATTTAGTCACAAATGCAGGATATTCCAAAATTCGACCGACAAAATAAGAAGGATGATAGAAGGCATCAAGAAGATGAAAAATTGCCATAGAACATGAGGTCGCAAACTACATATTTAGTCACAAATGCAGGATATTCCAAAATTCGACCGACAAATTAAGAAGGATGATAGAAGGATTCAAGAGGATGAAAAATTGCCATAGAACATGCGGTCGCAAACTATATATTTAGTCACAAATACAGGGTATTCCAAAATTAGACCGACAAATTAAGAAGGATGATAGAAGGCATCAAGAGTATGAAAATTTGCCATAGAACATGAGGTCGCAAACTATGTATTTAATCACAAATAGGCGTTCCAAAATTCGACCGACAAATTAAGAAGGATGATAGAAGACATCAAGAGGATGAAAAATTGCCGTAGAACATGAGGTCGCAAACTATATATTTAGTCACAAATACAGGGTATTCCAAAATTCGACCGACAAATTAAGAAGGATGATAGAAGACATGAGAGGATGAAAAATTGCCATAGAACATGAGGTCGCAAAGTATATATTTAGTCACAAATACAGGGTATTCCAAAATTTGACCGACAAATTAAGAAGGATGATAGAAGGCATCAAGAAGATGAAAAATTGCCATAGAACATGAGGTCGCAAACTACATATTTAGTCACAAATGCAGGATATTCCAAAATTCGACCGACAAATTAAGAAGGATGATAGAAGGCATCAAGAGGATGAAAAATTGCCATAGAACATGAGGTCGCAAACTACATATTTAGTCACAAATGCAGGATATTCCAAAATTCGACCGACAAATTAAGAAGGATGATAGAAGGCATCAAGAGGATGAAAAATTACCATAGAACATGAGGTCGCAAACTATATATTTAGTCACAAATACAGGGTGTTCCAAAATTCGACCGACAAATTAAGAAGGATGATGGAAGGCATCAAGAGAATGAAAAATTGCCATAGAACATGAGGTCGCAAACTATATATTTAGTCACAAATGCAGGGTGTTTCAAAATTCGACCGACAAATTAAGAAGGATGATAGAAGGCATCAAGAGGATGAAAAATTACCATAGAACATGAGGTCGCAAACTACATATTTAGTCACAAATGCAGGATATTCCAAAATTCGACCGACAAATTAAGAAGGATGATAGAAGGATTCAAGAGGATGAAAAATTGCCATAGAACATGAGGTCGCAAACTATATATTTAGTCACAAATACAGGGTGTTCCAAAATTCGACCGACAAATTAAGAAGGATGATGGAAGGCATCAAGAGAATGAAAAATTGCCATAGAACATGAGGTCGCAAACTACATATTTAGTCACAAATGCAGGATATTCCAAAATTCGACCGACAAATTAAGAAGGATGATAGAAGGCATCAAGAGGATGAAAAATTACCATAGAACATGAGGTCGCAAACTATATATTTAGTCACAAATACAGGGTGTTCCAAAATTCGACCGACAAATTAAGAAGGATGATGGAAGGCATCAAGAGAATGAAAAATTGCCATAGAACATGAGGTCGCAAACTATATATTTAGTCACAAATGCAGGGTGTTCCAAAATTCGACCGACAAATTAAGAAGGATTATAGAAGGCATCAAGAGGATGAAAAATTACCATAGAACATGAGGTCGCAAACTACATATTTAGTCACAAATGCAGGATATTCCAAAATTCGACCGACAAATTAAGGAGGATGATAGAAGGCATCAAGAGTATGAAAAATTGCCATAGAACATGAGGTCGCAAACTATGTATTTAATCACAAATAGGCGTTCCAAAATTCAACCGACAAATTAAGAAGGATGATAGAAGACATCAAGAGGATGAAAAATTGCCGTAGAACATGAGGTCGCAAACTATATATTTAGTCACAAATACAGGGTGTTTCAAAATTCGACCGACAAATTAAGAATGACGATAGAAGGCATCGAGAGGATGAAAAATTGCCAAAGAACATGAGGTCGCAAACAATATATTTAGTCACAAATGCAGGGTGTTCTAAAATTCGACCGACAGATTACGAAGGATGATGGAAGGCATCAAGAGGATGAAAAATTGCCATAGAACATGAGATCGCAAACTACATATTTAGTCACAAATGCAGGATATTCCAAAATTTTACCGACAAATTAAGAAGGATGATAGAAGACATGAGAGGATGAAAAATTGCCATAGAACATGAGGTCGCAAAGTATATATTTAGTCACAAATACAGGGTATTCCAAAATTTGACCGACAAATTAAGAAGGATGATAGAAGGCATCAAGAGTATGAAAAATTGCCATAGAACATGAGGTCGCAAACTATATATTTAGTCACAAATACAGGGTGTTCCAAAATTCGACCGACAGATTACGAAAGATGATGGAAGGCATCAAGAGGATGAAAAATTGCCATAGACCATGAGATCGCAAACTACATATTTAGTCACAAATGCAGGATATTCCAAAATTCGACAGACAAATTAAGAAGGATGATAGAAGACATGAGAGGATGAAAAATTGCCATAAAACATGAGGTCGCAAAGTATATATTTAGTCACAAATACAGGGTATTCCAAAATTTGACCGACAAATTAAGAAGGATGATAGAAGGCATCAAGAAGATGAAAAATTGCCATAGAACATGAGGTCGCAAACTATATATTTAGTCACAAATACAGGGTATTCCAAAATTTGACCGACAAATTAAGAAGGATGATAGAAGGCATCAAGAGTATGAAAAATTGCCATAGAACATGAGGTCGCAAACTATGTATTTAGTCACAAATACAGGGTGTTCCAAAATTCGACCGACAGATTACGAAGGATGATGGAAGGCATCAAGAGAATGAAAAATTTCCGTAGAACATGAGGTCGCAAACTATATATTTAGTCACAAATACAGGGTGTTTCAAAATTCGACCGACAAATTAAGAAGGATGATAGAAGGCATCAAGATGATGAAAAATTACCATAGAACATGAGGTCGCAAACTACATATTTAGCCACAAATGCAGGATATTCCAAACTTCGACCGACAAATTAAGAAGGATGATAGAAGGCATCAAGAGGATGAAAAATTACCATAGAACATGAGGTCGCAAACTACATATTTAGTCACAAATGCAGGATATTCCAAAATTCGACCGACAAATTAAGAAGGATGATAGAAGGCATCAAGAAGATGAAAAATTGCCATAGAACATGAGGTCGCAAACTACATATTTAGTCACAAATGCAGGATATTCCAAAATTCGACCGACAAATTAAGAAGGATGATAGAAGGATTCAAGAGGATGACAAATTGCCATAGAACATGCGGTCGCAAACTATATATTTAGTCACAAATACAGGGTATTCCAAAATTTGACCGACAAATTAAGAAGGATGATAGAAGGCATCAAGAGTATGAAAATTTGCCATAGAACATGAGGTCGCAAACTATGTATTTAATCACAAATAGGCGTTCCAAAATTCGACCGACAAATTAAGAATGACGATAGAAGGCATCGAGAGGATGAAAAATTGCCGAAGAACATGAGGTCGCAAACAATATATTTAGTCACAAATGCAGGGTGTTCTAAAATTCGACCGACAGATTACGAAGGATGATGGAAGGCATCAAGAGTATGAAAAATTGCCTTGGAACATGAGATCGCAAACTACATATTTAGTCACAAATGCAGGATATTCCAAAATTCGACCGACAAATTAAGAAGGATGATAGAAGGCATCAAGAAGATGAAAAATTGCCATAGAACATGAGGTCGCAAACTACATATTTAGTCACAAATGCAGGATATTCCAAAATTCGACCGACAAATTAAGAAGGATGATAGAAGGCATCAAGAGGATGAAAAATTGCCATAGAACATGAGGTCGCAAACTACATATTTAGTCCCAAATGCAGGATATTCCAAAATTCGACCGACAAATTAAGAAGGATGATAGAAGGCATCAAGAAGATGAAAAATTGCCATAGAGCATGAGGTCGCAAACTACATATTTAGTCACAAATGCAGGATATTCCAAAATTCGACCGACAAATTAAGAAGGATGATAGAAGGCATCAAGAGGATGAAAAATTACCATAGAACATGAGGTCGCAAACGACATATTTAGTCACAAATGCAGGATATTCCAAAATTCGACCGACAAATTAAGAAGGATGATAGAAGGCATCAAGAGGATGAAAAATTGCCATAGAACATGAGGTCGCAAACTATATATTTAGTCACAAATACAGGGTATTCCAAAATTTGACCGACAAATTAAGGAGGATGATAGAAGGCATCAAGAGTATGAAAAATTGCCATAGAACATGAGGTCGCAAACTATGTATTTAATCACAAATAGGCGTTCCAAAATTCAACCGACAAATTAAGAAGGATGATAGAAGACATCAAGAGGATGAAAAATTGCCGTAGAACATGAGGTCGCAAACTATATATTTAGTCACAAATACAGGGTGTTTCAAAATTCGACCGACAAATTAAGAATGACGATAGAAGGCATCGAGAGGATGAAAAATTGCCAAAGAACATGAGGTCGCAAACAATATATTTAGTCACAAATGCAGGGTGTTCTAAAATTCGACCGACAGATTACGAAGGATGATGGAAGGCATCAAGAGGATGAAAAATTGCCATAGAACATGAGATCGCAAACTACATATTTAGTCACAAATGCAGGATATTCCAAAATTTTACCGACAAATTAAGAAGGATGATAGAAGACATGAGAGGATGAAAAATTGCCATAGAACATGAGGTCGCAAAGTATATATTTAGTCACAAATACAGGGTATTCCAAAATTTGACCGACAAATTAAGAAGGATGATAGAAGGCATCAAGAGTATGAAAAATTGCCATAGAACATGAGGTCGCAAACTATATATTTAGTCACAAATACAGGGTGTTCCAAAATTCGACCGACAAATTAAGAAGGATTATAGAAGGCATCAAGAGGATGAAAAATTACCATAGAACATGAGGTCGCAAACTACATATTTAGTCACAAATGCAGGATATTCCAAAATTCGACCGACAAATTAAGGAGGATGATAGAAGGCATCAAGAGTATGAAAAATTGCCATAGAACATGAGGTCGCAAACTATGTATTTAATCACAAATAGGCGTTCCAAAATTCAACCGACAAATTAAGAAGGATGATAGAAGACATCAAGAGGATGAAAAATTGCCGTAGAACATGAGGTCGCAAACTATATATTTAGTCACAAATACAGGGTGTTTCAAAATTCGACCGACAAATTAAGAATGACGATAGAAGGCATCGAGAGGATGAAAAATTGCCAAAGAACATGAGGTCGCAAACAATATATTTAGTCACAAATGCAGGGTGTTCTAAAATTCGACCGACAGATTACGAAGGATGATGGAAGGCATCAAGAGGATGAAAAATTGCCATAGAACATGAGATCGCAAACTACATATTTAGTCACAAATGCAGGATATTCCAAAATTTTACCGACAAATTAAGAAGGATGATAGAAGACATGAGAGGATGAAAAATTGCCATAGAACATGAGGTCGCAAAGTATATATTTAGTCACAAATACAGGGTATTCCAAAATTTGACCGACAAATTAAGAAGGATGATAGAAGGCATCAAGATTATGAAAAATTGCCATAGAACATGAGGTCGCAAACTATATATTTAGTCACAAATACAGGGTGTTCCAAAATTCGACCGACAGATTACGAAAGATGATGGAAGGCATCAAGAGGATGAAAAATTGCCATAGATCATGAGATCGCAAACTACATATTTAGTCACAAATGCAGGATATTCCAAAATTCGACAGACAAATTAAGAAGGATGATAGAAGACATGAGAGGATGAAAAATTGCCATAAAACATGAGGTCGCAAAGTATATATTTAGTCACAAATACAGGGTATTCCAAAATTTGACCGACAAATTAAGAAGGATGATAGAAGGCATCAAGAAGATGAAAAATTGCCATAGAACATGAGGTCGCAAACTATATATTTAGTCACAAATACAGGGTATTCCAAAATTTGACCGACAAATTAAGAAGGATGATAGAAGGCATCAAGAGTATGAAAAATTGCCATAGAACATGAGGTCGCAAACTATGTATTTAGTCACAAATACAGGGTGTTCCAAAATTCGACCGACAGATTACGAAGGATGATGGAAGGCATCAAGAGAATGAAAAATTTCCGTAGAACATGAGGTCGCAAACTATATATTTAGTCACAAATACAGGGTGTTTCAAAATTCGACCGACAAATTAAGAAGGATGATAGAAGGCATCAAGATGATGAAAAATTACCATAGAACATGAGGTCGCAAACTACATATTTATCCACAAATGCAGGATATTCCAAAATTCGACCGACAAATTAAGAAGGATGATAGAAGGCATCAAGAGGATGAAAAATTACCATAGAACATGAGGTCGCAAACTACATATTTAGTCACAAATGCAGGATATTCCAAAATTCGACCGACAAATTAAGAAGGATGATAGAAGGCATCAAGAAGATGAAAAATTGCCATAGAACATGAGGTCGCAAACTACATATTTAGTCACAAATGCAGGATATTCCAAAATTCGACCGACAAATTAAGAAGGATGATAGAAGGATTCAAGAGGATGACAAATTGCCATAGAACATGCGGTCGCAAACTATATATTTAGTCACAAATACAGGGTATTCCAAAATTTGACCGACAAATTAAGAAGGATGATAGAAGGCATCAAGAGTATGAAAATTTGCCATAGAACATGAGGTCGCAAACTATGTATTTAATCACAAATAGGCGTTCCAAAATTCGACCGACAAATTAAGAATGACGATAGAAGGCATCGAGAGGATGAAAAATTGCCGAAGAACATGAGGTCGCAAACAATATATTTAGTCACAAATGCAGGGTGTTCTAAAATTCGACCGACAGATTACGAAGGATGATGGAAGGCATCAAGAGTATGAAAAATTGCCTTGGAACATGAGATCGCAAACTACATATTTAGTCACAAATGCAGGATATTCCAAAATTCGACCGACAAATTAAGAAGGATGATAGAAGGCATCAAGAAGATGAAAAATTGCCATAGAACATGAGGTCGCAAACTACATATTTAGTCACAAATGCAGG
The DNA here is from genome assembly GCA_963932465.1 of Maratus speciosus. Lineage (NCBI taxonomy): Eukaryota > Metazoa > Arthropoda > Arachnida > Araneae > Salticidae > Maratus > Maratus speciosus. The sequence continues at coordinate 324,575,823 of OZ010794.1, forward strand.
ATATTCCAAAATTCGACCGACAAATTAAGAAGGATGATAGAAGGCATCAAGAGGATGAAAAATTGCCATAGAACATGAGGTCGCAAACTACATATTTAGTCCCAAATGCAGGATATTCAAAATTCGACCGACAAATTAAGAAGGATGATAGAAGGCATCAAGAAGATGAAAAATTGCCATAGAACATGAGGTCGCAAACTACATATTTAGTCACAAATGCAGGATATTCCAAAATTCGACCGACAAATTAAGAAGGATGATAGAAGGCATCAAGAGGATGAAAAATTGCCATAGAACATGAGGTCGCAAACTACATATTTAGTCACAAATGCAGGATATTCCAAAATTCGACCGACAAATTAAGAAGGATGATAGAAGGCATCAAGAGGATGAAAAATTACCATAGAACATGAGGTCGCAAACTATATATTTAGTCACAAATACAGGGTGTTCCAAAATTCGACCGACAAATTAAGAAGGATGATGGAAGGCATCAAGAGAATGAAAAATTGCCATAGAACATGAGGTCGCAAACTACATATTTAGTCACAAATGCAGGATATTCCAAAATTCGACCGACAAATTAAGAAGGATGATAGAAGGCATCAAGAGGATGAAAAATTACCATAGAACATGAGGTCGCAAACTATATATTTAGTCACAAATACAGGGTGTTCCAAAATTCGACCGACAAATTAAGAAGGATGATGGAAGGCATCAAGAGAATGAAAAATTGCCATAGAACATGAGGTCGCAAACTATATATTTAGTCACAAATGCAGGGTGTTCCAAAATTCGACCGACAAATTAAGAAGGATTATAGAAGGCATCAAGAGGATGAAAAATTACCATAGAACATGAGGTCGCAAACTACATATTTAGTCACAAATGCAGGATATTCCAAAATTCGACCGACAAATTAAGGAGGATGATAGAAGGCATCAAGAGTATGAAAAATTGCCATAGAACATGAGGTCGCAAACTATGTATTTAATCACAAATAGGCGTTCCAAAATTCAACCGACAAATTAAGAAGGATGATAGAAGACATCAAGAGGATGAAAAATTGCCGTAGAACATGAGGTCGCAAACTATATATTTAGTCACAAATACAGGGTGTTTCAAAATTCGACCGACAAATTAAGAATGACGATAGAAGGCATCGAGAGGATGAAAAATTGCCAAAGAACATGAGGTCGCAAACAATATATTTAGTCACAAATGCAGGGTGTTCTAAAATTCGACCGACAGATTACGAAGGATGATGGAAGGCATCAAGAGGATGAAAAATTGCCATAGAACATGAGATCGCAAACTACATATTTAGTCACAAATGCAGGATATTCCAAAATTTTACCGACAAATTAAGAAGGATGATAGAAGACATGAGAGGATGAAAAATTGCCATAGAACATGAGGTCGCAAAGTATATATTTAGTCACAAATACAGGGTGTTCGAAAATTCGACCGACAGATTACGAAAGATGATGGAAGGCATCAAGAGGATGAAAAATTGCCATAGATCATGAGATCGCAAACTACATATTTAGTCACAAATGCAGGATATTCCAAAATTCGACAGACAAATTAAGAAGGATGATAGAAGACATGAGAGGATGAAAAATTGCCATAAAACATGAGGTCGCAAAGTATATATTTAGTCACAAATACAGGGTATTCCAAAATTTGACCGACAAATTAAGAAGGATGATAGAAGGCATCAAGAAGATGAAAAATTGCCATAGAACATGAGGTCGCAAACTATATATTTAGTCACAAATACAGGGTATTCCAAAATTTGACCGACAAATTAAGAAGGATGATAGAAGGCATCAAGAGTATGAAAAATTGCCATAGAACATGAGGTCGCAAACTATGTATTTAGTCACAAATACAGGGTGTTCCAAAATTCGACCGACAGATTACGAAGGATGATGGAAGGCATCAAGAGAATGAAAAATTTCCGTAGAACATGAGGTCGCAAACTATATATTTAGTCACAAATACAGGGTGTTTCAAAATTCGACCGACAAATTAAGAAGGATGATAGAAGGCATCAAGATGATGAAAAATTACCATAGAACATGAGGTCGCAAACTACATATTTAGTCACAAATGCAGGATATTCCAAAATTCGACCGACAAATTAAGAAGGATGATAGAAGGCATCAAGAAGATGAAAAATTGCCATAGAACATGAGGTCGCAAACTACATATTTAGTCACAAATGCAGGATATTCCAAAATTCGACCGACAAATTAAGAAGGATGATAGAAGGATTCAAGAGGATGACAAATTGCCATAGAACATGCGGTCGCAAACTATATATTTAGTCACAAATACAGGGTATTCCAAAATTTGACCGACAAATTAAGAAGGATGATAGAAGGCATCAAGAGTATGAAAATTTGCCATAGAACATGAGGTCGCAAACTATGTATTTAATCACAAATAGGCGTTCCAAAATTCGACCGACAAATTAAGAATGACGATAGAAGGCATCGAGAGGATGAAAAATTGCCGAAGAACATGAGGTCGCAAACAATATATTTAGTCACAAATGCAGGGTGTTCTAAAATTCGACCGACAGATTACGAAGGATGATGGAAGGCATCAAGAGTATGAAAAATTGCCTTGGAACATGAGATCGCAAACTACATATTTAGTCACAAATGCAGGATATTCCAAAATTCGACCGACAAATTAAGAAGGATGATAGAAGGCATCAAGAAGATGAAAAATTGCCATAGAACATGAGGTCGCAAACTACATATTTAGTCACAAATGCAGGATATTCCAAAATTCGACCGACAAATTAAGAAGGATGATAGAAGGCATCAAGAGGATGAAAAATTGCCATAGAACATGAGGTCGCAAACTACATATTTAGTCCCAAATGCAGGATATTCCAAAATTCGACCGACAAATTAAGAAGGATGATAGAAGGCATCAAGAAGATGAAAAATTGCCATAGAACATGAGGTCGCAAACTACATATTTAGTCACAAATGCAGGATATTCCAAAATTCGACCGACAAATTAAGAAGGATGATAGAAGGCATCAAGAGGATGAAAAATTGCCATAGAACATGAGGTCGCAAACAACATATTTAGTCACAAATGCAGGATATTCCAAAATTCGACCGACAAATTAAGAAGGATGATAGAAGGCATCAAGAGGATGAAAAATTACCATAGAACATGAGGTCGCAAACTATATATTTAGTCACAAATACAGGGTATTCCAAAATTTGACCGACAAATTAAGAAGGATGATAGAAGGCATCAAGAAGATGAAAAATTGCCATAGAACATGAGGTCGCAAACTATATATTTAGTCACAAATACAGGGTATTCCAAAATTTGACCGACAAATTAAGAAGGATGATAGAAGGCATCAAGAGTATGAAAAATTGCCATAGAACATGAGGTCGCAAACTATGTATTTAGTCACAAATACAGGGTGTTCCAAAATTCGACCGACAGATTACGAAGGATGATGGAAGGCATCAAGAGAATGAAAAATTTCCGTAGAACGTGAGGTCGCAAACTATATATTTAGTCACAAATACAGGGTGTTTCAAAATTCGACCGACAAATTAAGAAGGATGATAGAAGGCATCAAGATGATGAAAAATTACCATAGAACATGAGGTCGCAAACTACATATTTAGTCACAAATGCAGGATATTCCAAAATTCGACCGACAAATTAAGAAGGATGATAGAAGGCATCAAGAAGATGAAAAATTGCCATAGAACATGAGGTCGCAAACTACATATTTAGTCACAAATGCAGGATATTCCAAAATTCGACCGACAAATTAAGAAGGATGATAGAAGGATTCAAGAGGATGACAAATTGCCATAGAACATGCGGTCGCAAACTATATATTTAGTCACAAATACAGGGTATTCCAAAATTTGACCGACAAATTAAGAAGGATGATAGAAGGCATCAAGAGTATGAAAATTTGCCATAGAACATGAGGTCGCAAACTATGTATTTAATCACAAATAGGCGTTCCAAAATTCGACCGACAAATTAAGAATGACGATAGAAGGCATCGAGAGGATGAAAAATTGCCGAAGAACATGAGGTCGCAAACAATATATTTAGTCACAAATGCAGGGTGTTCTAAAATTCGACCGACAGATTACGAAGGATGATGGAAGGCATCAAGAGTATGAAAAATTGCCTTGGAACATGAGATCGCAAACTACATATTTAGTCACAAATGCAGGATATTCCAAAATTCGACCGACAAATTAAGAAGGATGATAGAAGGCATCAAGAAGATGAAAAATTGCCATAGAACATGAGGTCGCAAACTACATATTTAGTCACAAATGCAGGATATTCCAAAATTCGACCGACAAATTAAGAAGGATGATAGAAGGCATCAAGAGGATGAAAAATTGCCATAGAACATGAGGTCGCAAACTACATATTTAGTCCCAAATGCAGGATATTCCAAAATTCGACCGACAAATTAAGAAGGATGATAGAAGGCATCAAGAAGATGAAAAATTGCCATAGAACATGAGGTCGCAAACTACATATTTAGTCACAAATGCAGGATATTCCAAAATTCGACCGACAAATTAAGAAGGATGATAGAAGGCATCAAGAGGATGAAAAATTGCCATAGAACATGAGGTCGCAAACTACATATTTAGTCACAAATGCAGGATATTCCAAAATTCGACCGACAAATTAAGAAGGATGATAGAAGGCATCAAGAGGATGAAAAATTACCATAGAACATGAGGTCGCAAACTATATATTTAGTCACAAATACAGGGTGTTCCAAAATTCGACCGACAAATTAAGAAGGATGATGGAAGGCATCAAGAGAATGAAAAATTGCCATAGAACATGAGGTCGCAAACTATATATTTAGTCACAAATGCAGGGTGTTCCAAAATTCGACCGACAAATTAAGAAGGATTATAGAAGGCATCAAGAGGATGAAAAATTACCATAGAACATGAGGTCGCAAACTACATATTTAGTCACAAATGCAGGATATTCCAAAATTCGACCGACAAATTAAGAAGGATGATAGAAGGATTCAAGAGGATGAAAAATTGCCATAGAACATGAGGTCGCAAACTATATATTTAGTCACAAATACAGGGTATTCCAAAATTTGACCGACAAATTAAGGAGGATGATAGAAGGCATCAAGAGTATGAAAAATTGCCATAGAACATGAGGTCGCAAACTATGTATTTAATCACAAATAGGCGTTCCAAAATTCAACCGACAGATTACGAAGGATGATGGAAGGCATCAAGAGAATGAAAAATTTCCGTAGAACATGAGGTCGCAAACTATATATTTAGTCACAAATACAGGGTGTTTCAAAATTCGACCGACAAATTAAGAAGGATGATAGAAGGCATCAAGATGATGAAAAATTACCATAGAACATGAGGTCGCAAACTACATATTTAGTCACAAATGCAGGATATTCCAAAATTCGACCGACAAATTAAGAAGGATGATAGAAGGCATCAAGAAGATGAAAAATTGCCATAGAACATGAGGTCGCAAACTACATATTTAGTCACAAATGCAGGATATTCCAAAATTCGACCGACAAATTAAGAAGGATGATAGAAGGATTCAAGAGGATGACAAATTGCCATAGAACATGCGGTCGCAAACTATATATTTAGTCACAAATACAGGGTATTCCAAAATTTGACCGACAAATTAAGAAGGATGATAGAAGGCATCAAGAGTATGAAAATTTGCCATAGAACATGAGGTCGCAAACTATGTATTTAATCACAAATAGGCGTTCCAAAATTCGACCGACAAATTAAGAATGACGATAGAAGGCATCGAGAGGATGAAAAATTGCCGAAGAACATGAGGTCGCAAACAATATATTTAGTCACAAATGCAGGGTGTTCTAAAATTCGACCGACAGATTACGAAGGATGATGGAAGGCATCAAGAGTATGAAAAATTGCCTTGGAACATGAGATCGCAAACTACATATTTAGTCACAAATGCAGGATATTCCAAAATTCGACCGACAAATTAAGAAGGATGATAGAAGGCATCAAGAAGATGAAAAATTGCCATAGAACATGAGGTCGCAAACTACATATTTAGTCACAAATGCAGGATATTCCAAAATTCGACCGACAAATTAAGAAGGATGATAGAAGGCATCAAGAGGATGAAAAATTGCCATAGAACATGAGGTCGCAAACTACATATTTAGTCCCAAATGCAGGATATTCCAAAATTCGACCGACAAATTAAGAAGGATGATAGAAGGCATCAAGAAGATGAAAAATTGCCATAGAACATGAGGTCGCAAACTACATATTTAGTCACAAATGCAGGATATTCCAAAATTCGACCGACAAATTAAGAAGGATGATAGAAGGCATCAAGAGGATGAAAAATTGCCATAGAACATGAGGTCGCAAACTACATATTTAGTCACAAATGCAGGATATTCCAAAATTCGACCGACAAATTAAGAAGGATGATAGAAGGCATCAAGAGGATGAAAAATTACCATAGAACATGAGGTCGCAAACTATATATTTAGTCACAAATACAGGGTATTCCAAAATTTGACCGACAAATTAAGAAGGATGATAGAAGGCATCAAGAAGATGAAAAATTGCCATAGAACATGAGGTCGCAAACTATATATTTAGTCACAAATACAGGGTATTCCAAAATTTGACCGACAAATTAAGAAGGATGATAGAAGGCATCAAGAGTATGAAAAATTGCCATAGAACATGAGGTCGCAAACTATGTATTTAGTCACAAATACAGGGTGTTCCAAAATTCGACCGACAGATTACGAAGGATGATGGAAGGCATCAAGAGAATGAAAAATTTCCGTAGAACATGAGGTCGCAAACTATATATTTAGTCACAAATACAGGGTGTTTCAAAATTCGACCGACAAATTAAGAAGGATGATAGAAGGCATCAAGATGATGAAAAATTACCATAGAACATGAGGTCGCAAACTACATATTTAGTCACAAATGCAGGATATTCCAAAATTCGACCGACAAATTAAGAAGGATGATAGAAGGCATCAAGAAGATGAAAAATTGCCATAGAACATGAGGTCGCAAACTACATATTTAGTCACAAATGCAGGATATTCCAAAATTCGACCGACAAATTAAGAAGGATGATAGAAGGATTCAAGAGGATGACAAATTGCCATAGAACATGCGGTCGCAAACTATATATTTAGTCACAAATACAGGGTATTCCAAAATTTGACCGACAAATTAAGAAGGATGATAGAAGGCATCAAGAGTATGAAAATTTGCCATAGAACATGAGGTCGCAAACTATGTATTTAATCACAAATAGGCGTTCCAAAATTCGACCGACAAATTAAGAATGACGATAGAAGGCATCGAGAGGATGAAAAATTGCCGAAGAACATGAGGTCGCAAACAATATATTTAGTCACAAATGCAGGGTGTTCTAAAATTCGACCGACAGATTACGAAGGATGATGGAAGGCATCAAGAGTATGAAAAATTGCCTTGGAACATGAGATCGCAAACTACATATTTAGTCACAAATGCAGGATATTCCAAAATTCGACCGACAAATTAAGAAGGATGATAGAAGGCATCAAGAAGATGAAAAATTGCCATAGAACATGAGGTCGCAAACAATATATTTAGTCACAAATGCAGGGTGTTCTAAAATTCAACCGACAGATTACGAAGGATGATGGAAGGCATCAAGAGGATGAAAAATTGCCATAGAACATGAGATCGCAAACTACATATTTAGTCACAAATGCAGGATATTCCAAAATTTTACCGACAAATTAAGAAGGATGATAGAAGACATGAGAGGATGAAAAATTGCCATAGAACATGAGGTCGCAAACAATATATTTAGTCACAAATGCAGGGTGTTCTAAAATTCGACCGACAGATTACGAAGGATGATGGAAGGCATCAAGAGTATGAAAAATTGCCTTGGAACATGAGATCGCAAACTACATATTTAGTCACAAATGCAGGATATTCCAAAATTCGACCGACAAATTAAGAAGGATGATAGAAGGCATCAAGAAGATGAAAAATTGCCATAGAACATGAGGTCGCAAACTACATATTTAGTCACAAATGCAGGATATTCCAAAATTCGACCGACAAATTAAGAAGGATGATAGAAGGCATCAAGAGGATGAAAAATTGCCATAGAACATGAGGTCGCAAACTACATATTTAGTCCCAAATGCAGGATATTCCAAAATTCGACCGACAAATTAAGAAGGATGATAGAAGGCATCAAGAAGATGAAAAATTGCCATAGAACATGAGGTCGCAAACTACATATTTAGTCACAAATGCAGGATATTCCAAAATTCGACCGACAAATTAAGAAGGATGATAGAAGGCATCAAGAGGATGAAAAATTGCCATAGAACATGAGGTCGCAAACTACATATTTAGTCACAAATGCAGGATATTCCAAAATTCGACCGACAAATTAAGAAGGATGATAGAAGGCATCAAGAGGATGAAAAATTACCATAGAACATGAGGTCGCAAACTATATATTTAGTCACAAATACAGGGTGTTCCAAAATTCGACCGACAAATTAAGAAGGATGATGGAAGGCATCAAGAGAATGAAAAATTGCCATAGAACATGAGGTCGCAAACTACATATTTAGTCACAAATGCAGGATATTCCAAAATTCGACCGACAAATTAAGAAGGATGATAGAAGGCATCAAGAGGATGAAAAATTACCATAGAACATGAGGTCGCAAACTATATATTTAGTCACAAATACAGGGTGTTCCAAAATTCGACCGACAAATTAAGAAGGATGATGGAAGGCATCAAGAGAATGAAAAATTGCCATAGAACATGAGGTCGCAAACTATATATTTAGTCACAAATGCAGGGTGTTCCAAAATTCGACCGACAAATTAAGAAGGATGATAGAAGGCATCAAGAAGATGAAAAATTGCCATAGAACATGAGGTCGCAAACTACATATTTAGTCACAAATGCAGGATATTCCAAAATTCGACCGACAAATTAAGAAGGATGATAGAAGGCATCAAGAGGATGAAAAATTGCCATAGAACATGAGGTCGCAAACTACATATTTAGTCACAAATGCAGGATATTCCAAAATTCGACCGACAAATTAAGAAGGATGATAGAAGGCATCAAGAGGATGAAAAATTACCATAGAACATGAGGTCGCAAACTATATATTTAGTCACAAATACAGGGTATTCCAAAATTTGACCGACAAATTAAGAAGGATGATAGAAGGCATCAAGAAGATGAAAAATTGCCATAGAACATGAGGTCGCAAACTATATATTTAGTCACAAATACAGGGTATTCCAAAATTTGACCGACAAATTAAGAAGGATGATAGAAGGCATCAAGAGTATGAAAAATTGCCATAGAACATGAGGTCGCAAACTATGTATTTAGTCACAAATACAGGGTGTTCCAAAATTCGACCGACAGATTACGAAGGATGATGGAAGGCATCAAGAGAATGAAAAATTTCCGTAGAACATGAGGTCGCAAACTATATATTTAGTCACAAATACAGGGTGTTTCAAAATTCGACCGACAAATTAAGAAGGATGATAGAAGGCATCAAGATGATGAAAAATTACCATAGAACATGAGGTCGCAAACTACATATTTAGTCACAAATGCAGGATATTCCAAAATTCGACCGACAAATTAAGAAGGATGATAGAAGGCATCAAGAAGATGAAAAATTGCCATAGAACATGAGGTCGCAAACTACATATTTAGTCACAAATGCAGGATATTCCAAAATTCGACCGACAAATTAAGAAGGATGATAGAAGGATTCAAGAGGATGACAAATTGCCATAGAACATGCGGTCGCAAACTATATATTTAGTCACAAATACAGGGTATTCCAAAATTTGACCGACAAATTAAGAAGGATGATAGAAGGCATCAAGAGTATGAAAATTTGCCATAGAACATGAGGTCGCAAACTATGTATTTAATCACAAATAGGCGTTCCAAAATTCGACCGACAAATTAAGAATGACGATAGAAGGCATCGAGAGGATGAAAAATTGCCGAAGAACATGAGGTCGCAAACAATATATTTAGTCACAAATGCAGGGTGTTCTAAAATTCGACCGACAGATTACGAAGGATGATGGAAGGCATCAAGAGTATGAAAAATTGCCTTGGAACATGAGATCGCAAACTACATATTTAGTCACAAATGCAGGATATTCCAAAATTCGACCGACAAATTAAGAAGGATGATAGAAGGCATCAAGAAGATGAAAAATTGCCATAGAACATGAGGTCGCAAACAATATATTTAGTCACAAATGCAGGGTGTTCTAAAATTCAACCGACAGATTACGAAGGATGATGGAAGGCATCAAGAGGATGAAAAATTGCCATAGAACATGAGATCGCAAACTACATATTTAGTCACAAATGCAGGATATTCCAAAATTTTACCGACAAATTAAGAAGGATGATAGAAGACATGAGAGGATGAAAAATTGCCATAGAACATGAGGTCGCAAACAATATATTTAGTCACAAATGCAGGGTGTTCTAAAATTCGACCGACAGATTACGAAGGATGATGGAAGGCATCAAGAGTATGAAAAATTGCCTTGGAACATGAGATCGCAAACTACATATTTAGTCACAAATGCAGGATATTCCAAAATTCGACCGACAAATTAAGAAGGATGATAGAAGGCATCAAGAAGATGAAAAATTGCCATAGAACATGAGGTCGCAAACTACATATTTAGTCACAAATGCAGGATATTCCAAAATTCGACCGACAAATTAAGAAGGATGATAGAAGGCATCAAGAGGATGAAAAATTGCCATAGAACATGAGGTCGCAAACTACATATTTAGTCCCAAATGCAGGATATTCCAAAATTCGACCGACAAATTAAGAAGGATGATAGAAGGCATCAAGAAGATGAAAAATTGCCATAGAACATGAGGTCGCAAACTACATATTTAGTCACAAATGCAGGATATTCCAAAATTCGACCGACAAATTAAGAAGGATGATAGAAGGCATCAAGAGGATGAAAAATTGCCATAGAACATGAGGTCGCAAACTACATATTTAGTCACAAATGCAGGATATTCCAAAATTCGACCGACAAATTAAGAAGGATGATAGAAGGCATCAAGAGGATGAAAAATTACCATAGAACATGAGGTCGCAAACTATATATTTAGTCACAAATACAGGGTGTTCCAAAATTCGACCGACAAATTAAGAAGGATGATGGAAGGCATCAAGAGAATGAAAAATTGCCATAGAACATGAGGTCGCAAACTATATATTTAGTCACAAATGCAGGGTGTTCCAAAATTCGACCGACAAATTAAGAAGGATTATAGAAGGCATCAAGAGGATGAAAAATTACCATAGAACATGAGGTCGCAAACTACATATTTAGTCACAAATGCAGGATATTCCAAAATTCGACCGACAAATTAAGAAGGATGATAGAAGGATTCAAGAGGATGAAAAATTGCCATAGAACATGAGGTCGCAAACTATATATTTAGTCACAAATACAGGGTATTCCAAAATTTGACCGACAAATTAAGGAGGATGATAGAAGGCATCAAGAGTATGAAAAATTGCCATAGAACATGAGGTCGCAAACTATGTATTTAATCACAAATAGGCGTTCCAAAATTCAACCGACAAATTAAGAAGGATGATAGAAGACATCAAGAGGATGAAAAATTGCCGTAGAACATGAGGTCGCAAACTATATATTTAGTCACAAATACAGGGTGTTTCAAAATTCGACCGACAAATTAAGAATGACGATAGAAGGCATCGAGAGGATGAAAAATTGCCAAAGAACATGAGGTCGCAAACAATATATTTAGTCACAAATGCAGGGTGTTCTAAAATTCGACCGACAGATTACGAAGGATGATGGAAGGCATCAAGAGGATGAAAAATTGCCATAGAACATGAGATCGCAAACTACATATTTAGTCACAAATGCAGGATATTCCAAAATTTTACCGACAAATTAAGAAGGATGATAGAAGACATGAGAGGATGAAAAATTGCCATAGAACATGAGGTCGCAAAGTATATATTTAGTCACAAATACAGGGTATTCCAAAATTTGACCGACAAATTAAGAAGGATGATAGAAGGCATCAAGAGTATGAAAAATTGCCATAGAACATGAGGTCGCAAACTATATATTTAGTCACAAATACAGGGTGTTCCAAAATTCGACCGACAGATTACGAAAGATGATGGAAGGCATCAAGAGGATGAAAAATTGCCATAGATCATGAGATCGCAAACTACATATTTAGTCACAAATGCAGGATATTCCAAAATTCGACAGACAAATTAAGAAGGATGATAGAAGACATCAAGAGGATGAAAAATTGCCATAGAACATGAGGTCGCAAAGTATATATTTAGTCACAAATGCAGGATATTCCAAAATTCGACCGAGAAATTAAGAAGGATGATAGAAGGCATCAAGAGGATGAAAAATTACCATAGAACATGAGGTCGCAAACTACATATTTAGTCACAAATGCAGGATATTCCAAAATTCGACCGACAAATTAAGAAGGATGATAGAAGGCATCAAGTGTATGAAAAATTGCCATAGAACATGAGGTCGCAAACTATGTATTTAGTCACAAATACAGGGTGTTCCAAAATTCGACCGACAGATTACGAAGTATGATGGAAGGCATCAAGAGGATGAAAAATTGCCATAGATCATGAGATCGCAAACTACATATTTAGTCACAAATGCAGGATATTCCAAAATTCGACAGACAAATTAAGAAGGATGATAGAAGACATCAAGAGGATGAAAAATTGCCATAGAACATGAGGTCGCAAAGTATATATTTAGTCACAAATGCAGGATATTCCGAAATTTGACCGACAAATTAAGAAGGATGATAGAAGGCATCAAGAAGATGAAAAATTGCCATAGAACATGAGGTCGCAAACTATATATTTAGTCACAAATACAGGGTATTCCAAAATTTGACCGACAAATTAAGAAGGATGATAGAAGGCATCAAGAGTATGAAAAATTGCCATAGAACATGAGGTCGCAAACTATGTATTTAGTCACAAATACAGGGTGTTCCAAAATTCGACCGACAGATTACGAAGTATGATGGAAGGCATCAAGAGAATGAAAAATTGCCGTAGAACATGAGGTCGCAAACTATATATTTAGTCACAAATACAGGGTGTTTCAAAATTCGACCGACAAATTAAGAAGGATGATAGAAGGCATCAAGAGGATGAAAAATTACCATAGAACATGAGGTCGCAAACTACATATTTAGTCACAAATGCAGGATATTCCAAAATTCGACCGACAAATTAAGAAGGATGATAGAAGGCATCAAGAGGATGAAAAATTACCATAGAACATGAGGTCGCAAACTACATATTTAGTCACAAATGCAGGATATTCCAAAATTCGACCGACAAATTAAGAAGGATGATAGAAGGCATCAAGAGGATGAAAAATTACCATAGAACATGAGGTCGCAAACTACATATTTAGTCACAAATGCAGGATATTCCAAAATTCGACCGACAAAATAAGAAGGATGATAGAAGGCATCAAGAAGATGAAAAATTGCCATAGAACATGAGGTCGCAAACTACATATTTAGTCACAAATGCAGGATATTCCAAAATTCGACCGACAAATTAAGAAGGATGATAGAAGGATTCAAGAGGATGAAAAATTGCCATAGAACATGCGGTCGCAAACTATATATTTAGTCACAAATACAGGGTATTCCAAAATTTGACCGACAAATTAAGAAGGATGATAGAAGGCATCAAGAGTATGAAAATTTGCCATAGAACATGAGGTCGCAAACTATGTATTTAATCACAAATAGGCGTTCCAAAATTCGACCGACAAATTAAGAAGGATGATAGAAGACATCAAGAGGATGAAAAATTGCCGTAGAACATGAGGTCGCAAACTATATATTTAGTCACAAATACAGGGTATTCCAAAATTCGACCGACAAATTAAGAAGGATGATAGAAGACATGAGAGGATGAAAAATTGCCATAGAACATGAGGTCGCAAAGTATATATTTAGTCACAAATACAGGGTATTCCAAAATTTGACCGACAAATTAAGAAGGATGATAGAAGGCATCAAGAAGATGAAAAATTGCCATAGAACATGAGGTCGCAAACTACATATTTAGTCACAAATGCAGGATATTCCAAAATTCGACCGACAAATTAAGAAGGATGATAGAAGGCATCAAGAGGATGAAAAATTGCCATAGAACATGAGGTCGCAAACTACATATTTAGTCACAAATGCAGGATATTCCAAAATTCGACCGACAAATTAAGAAGGATGATAGAAGGCATCAAGAGGATGAAAAATTACCATAGAACATGAGGTCGCAAACTATATATTTAGTCACAAATACAGGGTGTTCCAAAATTCGACCGACAAATTAAGAAGGATGATGGAAGGCATCAAGAGAATGAAAAATTGCCATAGAACATGAGGTCGCAAACTATATATTTAGTCACAAATGCAGGGTGTTTCAAAATTCGACCGACAAATTAAGAAGGATGATAGAAGGCATCAAGAGGATGAAAAATTGCCATAGAACATGAGGTCGCAAACTACATATTTAGTCACAAATGCAGGATATTCCAAAATTCGACCGACAAATTAAGAAGGATGATAGAAGGCATCAAGAGGATGAAAAATTACCATAGAACATGAGGTCGCAAACTATATATTTAGTCACAAATACAGGGTGTTCCAAAATTCGACCGACAAATTAAGAAGGATGATGGAAGGCATCAAGAGAATGAAAAATTGCCATAGAACATGAGGTCGCAAACTATATATTTAGTCACAAATGCAGGGTGTTTCAAAATTCGACCGACAAATTAAGAAGGATGATAGAAGGCATCAAGAGGATGAAAAATTACCATAGAACATGAGGTCGCAAACTACATATTTAGTCACAAATGCAGGATATTCCAAAATTCGACCGACAAATTAAGAAGGATGATAGAAGGATTCAAGAGGATGAAAAATTGCCATAGAACATGAGGTCGCAAACTATATATTTAGTCACAAATACAGGGTGTTCCAAAATTCGACCGACAAATTAAGAAGGATGATGGAAGGCATCAAGAGAATGAAAAATTGCCATAGAACATGAGGTCGCAAACTACATATTTAGTCACAAATGCAGGATATTCCAAAATTCGACCGACAAATTAAGAAGGATGATAGAAGGCATCAAGAGGATGAAAAATTACCATAGAACATGAGGTCGCAAACTATATATTTAGTCACAAATACAGCGTGTTCCAAAATTCGACCGACAAATTAAGAAGGATGATGGAAGGCATCAAGAGAATGAAAAATTGCCATAGAACATGAGGTCGCAAACTATATATTTAGTCACAAATGCAGGGTGTTCCAAAATTCGACCGACAAATTAAGAAGGATTATAGAAGGCATCAAGAGGATGAAAAATTACCATAGAACATGAGGTCGCAAACTACATATTTAGTCACAAATGCAGGATATTTCAAAATTCGACCGACAAATTAAGAAGGATGATAGAAGGATTCAAGAGGATGAAAAATTGCCATAGAACATGAGGTCGCAAACTATATATTTAGTCACAAATACAGGGTATTCCAAAATTTGACCGACAAATTAAGGAGGATGATAGAAGGCATCAAGAGTATGAAAAATTGCCATAGAACATGAGGTCGCAAACTATGTATTTAATCACAAATAGGCGTTCCAAAATTCAACCGACAAATTAAGAAGGATGATAGAAGACATCAAGAGGATGAAAAATTGCCGTAGAACATGAGGTCGCAAACTATATATTTAGTCACAAATACAGGGTGTTTCAAAATTCGACCGACAAATTAAGAATGACGATAGAAGGCATCGAGAGGATGAAAAATTGCCAAAGAACATGAGGTCGCAAACAATATATTTAGTCACAAATGTAGGGTGTTCTAAAATTCGACCGACAGATTACGAAGGATGATGGAAGGCATCAAGAGGATGAAAAATTGCCATAGAACATGAGATCGCAAACTACATATTTAGTCACAAATGCAGGATATTCCAAAATTTTACCGACAAATTAAGAAGGATGATAGAAGACATGAGAGGATGAAAAATTGCCATAGAACATGAGGTCGCAAAGTATATATTTAGTCACAAATACAGGGTATTCCAAAATTTGACCGACAAATTAAGAAGGATGATAGAAGGCATAAAGAGTATGAAAAATTGCCATAGAACATGAGGTCGCAAACTATATATTTAGTCACAAATACAGGGTGTTCCAAAATTCGACCGACAGATTACGAAAGATGATGGAAGGCATCAAGAGGATGAAAAATTGCCATAGATCATGAGATCGCAAACTACATATTTAGTCACAAATGCAGGATATTCCAAAATTCGACAGACAAATTAAGAAGAATGATAGAAGACATGAGAGGATGAAAAATTGCCATAAAACATGAGGTCGCAAAGTATATATTTAGTCACAAATACAGGGTATTCCAAAATTTGACCGACAAATTAAGAAGGATGATAGAAGGCATCAAGAAGATGAAAAATTGCCATAGAACATGAGGTCGCAAACTATATATTTAGTCACAAATACAGGGTATTCCAAAATTTGACCGACAAATTAAGAAGGATGATAGAAGGCATCAAGAGTATGAAAAATTGCCATAGAACATGAGGTCGCAAACTATGTATTTAGTCACAAATAGAGGGTGTTCCAAAATTCGACCGACAGATTACGAAGGATGATGGAAGGCATCAAGAGAATGAAAAATTTCCGTAGAACATGAGGTCGCAAACTATATATTTAGTCACAAATACAGTGTGTTTCAAAATTCGACCGACAAATTAAGAAGGATGATAGAAGGCATCAAGAGGATGAAAAATTACCATAGAACATGAGGTCGCAAACTACATATTTAGTCACAAATGCAGGATATTCCAAAATTCGACCGACAAATTAAGAAGGATGATAGAAGGCATCAAGAGGATGAAAAATTACCATAGAACCTGAGGTCGCAAACTACATATTTAGTCACAAATGCAGGATATTCCAAAATTCGACCGACAAATTAAGAAGGATGATAGAAGGCATCAAGAAGATGAAAAATTGCCATAGAACATGAGGTCGCAAACTACATATTTAGTCACAAATGCAGGATATTCCAAAATTCGACCGACAAATTAAGAAGGATGATAGAAGGATTCAAGAGGATGACAAATTGCCATAGAACATGCGGTCGCAAACTATATATTTAGTCACAAATACAGGGTATTCCAAAATTTGACCGACAAATTAAGAAGGATGATAGAAGGCATCAAGAGTATGAAAATTTGCCATAGAACATGAGGTCGCAAACTATGTATTTAATCACAAATATGCGTTCCAAAATTCGACCGACAAATTAAGAAGGATGATAGAAGACATCAAGAGGATGAAAAATTGCCGTAGAACATGAGGTCGCAAACTATATATTTAGTCACAAATACAGGGTGTTTCAAAATTCGACCGACAGATTACGAAGGATGATGGAAGGCATCAAGGGTATGAAAAATTGCCTTGGAACATGAGATCGCAAACTACATATTTAGTCACAAATGCAGGATATTCCAAAATTCGACCGACAAATTAAGAAGGATGATAGAAGGCATCAAGAGGATGAAAAATTACCATAGAACATGAGGTCGCAAACTATATATTTAGTCACAAATACAGGGTGTTCCAAAATTCGACCGACAAATTAAGAAGGATGATGGAAGGCATCAAGAGAATGAAAAATTGCCATAGAACATGAGGTTGCAAACTATATATTTAGTCACAAATGCAGGGTGTTTCAAAATTCGACCGGCAAATTAAGAAGGATGATAGAAGGCATCAAGAGGATGAAAAATTGCCATAGAACATGAGGTCGCAAACTACATATTTAGTCACAAATGCAGGATATTCCAAAATTCGACCGACAAATTAAGAAGGATGATAGAAGGCATCAAGAGGATGAAAAATTACCATAGAACATGAGGTCGCAAACTATATATTTAGTCACAAATACAGGGTGTTCCAAAATTCGACCGACAAATTAAGAAGGATGATGGAAGGCATCAAGAGAATGAAAAATTGCCATAGAACATGAGGTCGCAAACTATATATTTAGTCACAAATGCAGGGTGTTTCAAAATTCGACCGACAAATTAAGAAGGATGATAGAAGGCATCAAGAGGATGAAAAATTACCATAGAACATGAGGTCGCAAACTACATATTTAGTCACAAATGCAGGATATTCCAAAATTCGACCGACAAATTAAGAAGGATGATAGAAGGATTCAAGAGGATGAAAAATTGCCATAGAACATGAGGTCGCAAACTATATATTTAGTCACAAATACAGGGTGTTCCAAAATTCGACCGACAAATTAAGAAGGATGATGGAAGGCATCAAGAGAATGAAAAATTGCCATAGAACATGAGGTCGCAAACTACATATTTAGTCACAAATGCAGGATATTCCAAAATTCGACCGACAAATTAAGAAGGATGATAGAAGGCATCAAGAGGATGAAAAATTACCATAGAACATGAGGTCGCAAACTATATATTTAGTCACAAATACAGCGTGTTCCAAAATTCGACCGACAAATTAAGAAGGATGATGGAAGGCATCAAGAGAATGAAAAATTGCCATAGAACATGAGGTCGCAAACTATATATTTAGTCACAAATGCAGGGTGTTCCAAAATTCGACCGACAAATTAAGAAGGATTATAGAAGGCATCAAGAGGATGAAAAATTACCATAGAACATGAGGTCGCAAACTACATATTTAGTCACAAATGCAGGATATTTCAAAATTCGACCGACAAATTAAGAAGGATGATAGAAGGATTCAAGAGGATGAAAAATTGCCATAGAACATGAGGTCGCAAACTATATATTTAGTCACAAATACAGGGTATTCCAAAATTTGACCGACAAATTAAGGAGGATGATAGAAGGCATCAAGAGTATGAAAAATTGCCATAGAACATGAGGTCGCAAACTATGTATTTAATCACAAATAGGCGTTCCAAAATTCAACCGACAAATTAAGAAGGATGATAGAAGACATCAAGAGGATGAAAAATTGCCGTAGAACATGAGGTCGCAAACTATATATTTAGTCACAAATACAGGGTGTTTCAAAATTCGACCGACAAATTAAGAATGACGATAGAAGGCATCGAGAGGATGAAAAATTGCCAAAGAACATGAGGTCGCAAACAATATATTTAGTCACAAATGCAGGGTGTTCTAAAATTCGACCGACAGATTACGAAGGATGATGGAAGGCATCAAGAGGATGAAAAATTGCCATAGAACATGAGATCGCAAACTACATATTTAGTCACAAATGCAGGATATTCCAAAATTTTACCGACAAATTAAGAAGGATGATAGAAGACATGAGAGGATGAAAAATTGCCATAGAACATGAGGTCGCAAAGTATATATTTAGTCACAAATACAGGGTATTCCAAAATTTGACCGACAAATTAAGAAGGATGATAGAAGGCATAAAGAGTATGAAAAATTGCCATAGAACATGAGGTCGCAAACTATATATTTAGTCACAAATACAGGGTGTTCCAAAATTCGACCGACAGATTACGAAAGATGATGGAAGGCATCAAGAGGATGAAAAATTGCCATAGATCATGAGATCGCAAACTACATATTTAGTCACAAATGCAGGATATTCCAAAATTCGACAGACAAATTAAGAAGAATGATAGAAGACATGAGAGGATGAAAAATTGCCATAAAACATGAGGTCGCAAAGTATATATTTAGTCACAAATACAGGGTATTCCAAAATTTGACCGACAAATTAAGAAGGATGATAGAAGGCATCAAGAAGATGAAAAATTGCCATAGAACATGAGGTCGCAAACTATATATTTAGTCACAAATACAGGGTATTCCAAAATTTGACCGACAAATTAAGAAGGATGATAGAAGGCATCAAGAGTATGAAAAATTGCCATAGAACATGAGGTCGCAAACTATGTATTTAGTCACAAATAGAGGGTGTTCCAAAATTCGACCGACAGATTACGAAGGATGATGGAAGGCATCAAGAGAATGAAAAATTTCCGTAGAACATGAGGTCGCAAACTATATATTTAGTCACAAATACAGGGTGTTTCAAAATTCGACCGACAAATTAAGAAGGATGATAGAAGGCATCAAGAGGATGAAAAATTACCATAGAACATGAGGTCGCAAACTACATATTTAGTCACAAATGCAGGATATTCCAAAATTCGACCGACAAATTAAGAAGGATGATAGAAGGCATCAAGAGGATGAAAAATTACCATAGAACCTGAGGTCGCAAACTACATATTTAGTCACAAATGCAGGATATTCCAAAATTCGACCGACAAATTAAGAAGGATGATAGAAGGCATCAAGAAGATGAAAAATTGCCATAGAACATGAGGTCGCAAACTACATATTTAGTCACAAATGCAGGATATTCCAAAATTCGACCGACAAATTAAGAAGGATGATAGAAGGATTCAAGAGGATGACAAATTGCCATAGAACATGCGGTCGCAAACTATATATTTAGTCACAAATACAGGGTATTCCAAAATTTGACCGACAAATTAAGAAGGATGATAGAAGGCATCAAGAGTATGAAAATTTGCCATAGAACATGAGGTCGCAAACTATGTATTTAATCACAAATAGGCGTTCCAAAATTCGACCGACAAATTAAGAAGGATGATAGAAGACATCAAGAGGATGAAAAATTGCCGTAGAACATGAGGTCGCAAACTATATATTTAGTCACAAATACAGGGTGTTTCAAAATTCGACCGACAAATTAAGAATGACGATAGAAGGCATCGAGAGGATGAAAAATTGCCAAAGAACATGAGGTCGCAAACAATATATTTAGTCACAAATGCAGGGTGTTCTAAAATTCGACCGACAGATTACGAAGGATGATGGAAGGCATCAAGGGTATGAAAAATTGCCTTGGAACATGAGATCGCAAACTACATATTTAGTCACAAATGCAGGATATTCCAAAATTCGACCGACAAATTAAGAAGGATGATAGAAGGCATCAAGAAGATGAAAAATTGCCATAGAACATGAGGTCGCAAACTACATATTTAGTCACAAATGCAGGATATTCCAAAATTCGACCGACAAATTAAGAAGGATGATAGAAGGCATCAAGAGGATGAAAAATTGCCATAGAACATGAGGTCGCAAACTACATATTTAGTCCCAAATGCAGGATATTCCAAAATTCGACCGACAAATTAAGAAGGATGATAGAAGGCATCAAGAAGATGAAAAATTGCCATAGAACATGAGGTCGCAAACTACATATTTAGTCACAAATGCAGGATATTCCAAAATTCGACCGACAAATTAAGAAGGATGATAGAAGGCATCAAGAGGATGAAAAATTGCCATAGAACATGAGGTCGCAAACTATATATTTAGTCACAAATGCAGGATATTCCAAAATTCGACCGACAAATTAAGAAGGATGATAGAAGGCATCAAGAGGATGAAAAATTACCATAGAACATGAGGTCGCAAGCTATATATTTAGTCACAAATACAGGGTGTTCCAAAATTCGACCGACAAATTAAGAAGGATGATGGAAGGCATCAAGAGAATTAAAAATTGCCATAGAACATGAGGTCGCAAACTATATATTTAGGCACAAATGCAGGGTGTTCCAAAATTCGACCGACAAATTAAGAAGGATTATAGAAGGCATCAAGAGGATGAAAAATTACCATAGAACATGAGGTCGCAAACTACATATTTAGTCACAAATGCAGGATATTCCAAAATTCGACCGACAAATTAAGGAGGATGATAGAAGGATTCAAGAGGATGAAAAATTGCCATAGAACATGAGGTCGCAAACTATATATTTAGTCACAAATACAGGGTATTCCAAAATTTGACCGACAAATTAAGGAGGATGATAGAAGGCATCAAGAGTATGAAAAATTGCCATAGAACATGAGGTCGCAAACTATGTATTTAATCACAAATAGGCGTTCCAAAATTCAACCGACAAATTAAGAAGGATGATAGAAGACATCAGGAGGATGAAAAATTGCCGTAGAACATGAGGTCGCAAACTATATATTTAGTCACAAATACAGGGTGTTTCAAAATTCGACCGACAAATTAAGAATGACGATAGAAGGCATCGAGAGGATGAAAAATTGCCAAAGAACATGAGGTCGCAAACAATATATTTAGTCACAAATGCAGGGTGTTCTAAAATTCGACCGACAGATTACGAAGGATGATGGAAGGCATCAAGAGGATGAAAAATTGCCATAGAACATGAGATCGCAAACTACATATTTAGTCACAAATGCAGGATATTCCAAAATTTTACCGACAAATTAAGAAGGATGATAGAAGACATGAGAGGATGAAAAATTGCCATAGAACATGAGGTCGCAAAGTATATATTTAGTCACAAATACAGGGTATTCCAAAATTTGACCGACAAATTAAGAAGGATGATAGAAGGCATCAAGAGTATGAAAAATTGCCATAGAACATGAGGTCGCAAACTATATATTTAGTCACAAATACAGGGTGTTCCAAAATTCGACCGACAGATTACGAAAGATGATGGAAGGCCTCAAGAGGATGAAAAATTGCCATAGATCATGAGATCGCAAACTACATATTTAGTCACAAATGCAGGATATTCCAAAATTCGACAGACAAATTAAGAAGGATGATAGAAGACATCAAGAGGATGAAAAATTGCCATAGAACATGAGGTCGCAAAGTATATATTTAGTCACAAATACAGGGTATTCCAAAATTTGACCGACAAATTAAGAAGGATGATAGAAGGCATCAAGAAGATGAAAAATTGCCATAGAACATGAGGTCGCAAACTATATATTTAGTCACAAATACAGGGTATTCCAAAATTTGACCGACAAATTAAGAAGGATGATAGAAGGCATCAAGAGTATGAAAAATTGCCATAGAACATGAGGTCGCAAAATATGTATTTAGTCACAAATACAGGGTGTTCCAAAATTCGACCGACAGATTACGAAGGATGATGGAAGGCATCAAGAGAATGAAAAATTGCCGTAGAACATGAGGTCGCAAACTATATATTTAGTCACAAATACAGGGTGTTTCAAAATTCGACCGACAAATTAAGAAGGATGATAGAAGGCATCAAGAGGATGAAAAATTACCATAGAACATGAGGTCGCAAACTACATATTTAGTCACAAATGCAGGATATTCCAAAATTCGACCGACAAATTAAGAAGGATGATAGAAGGCATCAAGAGGATGAAAAATTACCATAGAACATGAGGTCGCAAACTACATATTTAGTCACAAATGCAGGATATTCCAAAATTCGTCCGACAAATTAAGAAGGATGATAGAAGGCATCAAGAGGATGAAAAATTGCCATAGAACATGAGGTCGCAAACTACATATTTAGTCCCAAATGCAGGATATTCCAAAATTCGACCGACAAATTAAGAAGGATGATAGAAGGCATCAAGAAGATGAAAAATTGCCATAGAACATGAGGTCGCAAACTACATATTTAGTCACAAATGCAGGATATTCCAAAATTCGACCGACAAATTAAGAAGGATGATAGAAGGCATCAAGAGGATGAAAAATTGCCATAGAACATGAGGTCGCAAACTACATATTTAGTCACAAATGCAGGATATTCCAAAATTCGACCGACAAATTAAGAAGGATGATAGAAGGCATCAAGAGGATGAAAAATTACCATAGAACATGAGGTCGCAAACTATATATTTAGTCACAAATACAGGGTGTTCCAAAATTCGACCGACAAATTAAGAAGGATGATGGAAGGCATCAAGAGAATGAAAAATTGCCATAGAACATGAGGTCGCAAACTATATATTTAGTCACAAATGCAGGGTGTTCCAAAATTCGACCGACAAATTAAGAAGGATTATAGAAGGCATCAAGAGGATGAAAAATTACCATAGAACATGAGGTCGCAAACTACATATTTAGTCACAAATGCAGGATATTCCAAAATTCGACCGACAAATTAAGAAGGATGATAGAAGGATTCAAGAGGATGAAAAATTGCCATAGAACATGAGGTCGCAAACTATGTATTTAATCACAAATACAGGGTATTCCAAAATTTGACCGACAAATTAAGGAGGATGATAGAAGGCATCAAGAGTATGAAAAATTGCCATAGAACATGAGGTCGCAAACTATGTATTTAATCACAAATAGGCGTTCCAAAATTCAACCGACAAATTAAGAAGGATGATAGAAGACATCAAGAGGATGAAAAATTGCCGTAGAACATGAGGTCGCAAACTATATATTTAGTCACAAATACAGGGTGTTTCAAAATTCGACCGACAAATTAAGAATGACGATAGAAGGCATCGAGAGGATGAAAAATTGCCAAAGAACATGAGGTCGCAAACAATATATTTAGTCACAAATGCAGGGTGTTCTAAAATTCGACCGACAGATTACGAAGGATGATGGAAGGCATCAAGAGGATGAAAAATTGCCATAGAACATGAGATCGCAAACTACATATTTAGTCACAAATGCAGGATATTCCAAAATTTTACCGACAAATTAAGAAGGATGATAGAAGACATGAGAGGATGAAAAATTGCCATAGAACATGAGGTCGCAAAGTATATATTTAGTCACAAATACAGGGTATTCCAAAATTTGACCGACAAATTAAGAAGGATGATAGAAGGCATAAAGAGTATGAAAAATTGCCATAGAACATGAGGTCGCAAACTATATATTTAGTCACAAATACAGGGTGTTCCAAAATTCGACCGACAGATTACGAAAGATGATGGAAGGCATCAAGAGGATGAAAAATTGCCATAGATCATGAGATCGCAAACTACATATTTAGTCACAAATGCAGGATATTCCAAAATTCGACAGACAAATTAAGAAGGATGATAGAAGGCATCAAGAGTATGAAAAATTGCCATAGAACATGAGGTCGCAAACTATGTATTTAGTCACAAATAGAGGGTGTTCCAAAATTCGACCGACAGATTACGAAGGATGATGGAAGGCATCAAGAGAATGAAAAATTTCCGTAGAACATGAGGTCGCAAACTACATATTTAGTCACAAATGCAGGATATTCCAAAATTCGACCGACAAATTAAGAAGGATGATAGAAGGATTCAAGAGGATGAAAAATTGCCATAGAACATGAGGTCGCAAACTATATATTTAGTCACAAATACAGGGTGTTCCAAAATTCGACCGACAAATTAAGAAGGATGATGGAAGGCATCAAGAGAATGAAAAATTTCCGTAGAACATGAGGTCGCAAACTACATATTTAGTCACAAATGCAGGATATTCCAAAATTCGACCGACAAATTAAGAAGGATGATAGAAGGATTCAAGAGGATGAAAAATTGCCATAGAACATGAGGTCGCAAACTATATATTTAGTCACAAATACAGGGTGTTCCAAAATTCGACCGACAAATTAAGAAGGATGATGGAAGGCATCAAGAGAATGAAAAATTGCCATAGAACATGAGGTCGCAAACTACATATTTAGTCACAAATGCAGGATATTCCAAAATTCGACCGACAAATTAAGAAGGATGATAGAAGGCATCAAGAGGATGAAAAATTACCATAGAACATGAGGTCGCAAACTATATATTTAGTCACAAATACAGGGTATTCCAAAATTCGACCGACAAATTAAGAAGGATGATAGAAGACATGAGAGGATGAAAAATTGCCATAGAACATGAGGTCGCAAAGTATATATTTAGTCACAAATACAGGGTATTCCAAAATTTGACCGACAAATTAAGAAGGATGATAGAAGGCATCAAGAAGATGAAAAATTGCCATAGAACATGAGGTCGCAAACTACATATTTAGTCACAAATGCAGGATATTCCAAAATTCGACCGACAAATTAAGAAGGATGATAGAAGGCATCAAGAGGATGAAAAATTGCCATAGAACATGAGGTCGCAAACTACATATTTAGTCACAAATGCAGGATATTCCAAAATTCGACCGACAAATTAAGAAGGATGATAGAAGGCATCAAGAGGATGAAAAATTACCATAGAACATGAGGTCGCAAACTATATATTTAGTCACAAATACAGGGTGTTCCAAAATTCGACCGACAAATTAAGAAGGATGATGGAAGGCATCAAGAGAATGAAAAATTGCCATAGAACATGAGGTCGCAAACTATATATTTAGTCACAAATGCAGGGTGTTTCAAAATTCGACCGACAAATTAAGAAGGATGATAGAAGGCATCAAGAGGATGAAAAATTGCCATAGAACATGAGGTCGCAAACTACATATTTAGTCACAAATGCAGGATATTCCAAAATTCGACCGACAAATTAAGAAGGATGATAGAAGGCATCAAGAGGATGAAAAATTACCATAGAACATGAGGTCGCAAACTATATATTTAGTCACAAATACAGGGTGTTCCAAAATTCGACCGACAAATTAAGAAGGATGATGGAAGGCATCAAGAGAATGAAAAATTGCCATAGAACATGAGGTCGCAAACTATATATTTAGTCACAAATGCAGGGTGTTTCAAAATTCGACCGACAAATTAAGAAGGATGATAGAAGGCATCAAGAGGATGAAAAATTACCATAGAACATGAGGTCGCAAACTACATATTTAGTCACAAATGCAGGATATTCCAAAATTCGACCGACAAATTAAGAAGGATGATAGAAGGATTCAAGAGGATGAAAAATTGCCATAGAACATGAGGTCGCAAACTATATATTTAGTCACAAATACAGGGTGTTCCAAAATTCGACCGACAAATTAAGAAGGATGATGGAAGGCATCAAGAGAATGAAAAATTGCCATAGAACATGAGGTCGCAAACTACATATTTAGTCACAAATGCAGGATATTCCAAAATTCGACCGACAAATTAAGAAGGATGATAGAAGGCATCAAGAGGATGAAAAATTACCATAGAACATGAGGTCGCAAACTATATATTTAGTCACAAATACAGCGTGTTCCAAAATTCGACCGACAAATTAAGAAGGATGATGGAAGGCATCAAGAGAATGAAAAATTGCCATAGAACATGAGGTCGCAAACTATATATTTAGTCACAAATGCAGGGTGTTCCAAAATTCGACCGACAAATTAAGAAGGATTATAGAAGGCATCAAGAGGATGAAAAATTACCATAGAACATGAGGTCGCAAACTACATATTTAGTCACAAATGCAGGATATTTCAAAATTCGACCGACAAATTAAGAAGGATGATAGAAGGATTCAAGAGGATGAAAAATTGCCATAGAACATGAGGTCGCAAACTATATATTTAGTCACAAATACAGGGTATTCCAAAATTTGACCGACAAATTAAGGAGGATGATAGAAGGCATCAAGAGTATGAAAAATTGCCATAGAACATGAGGTCGCAAACTATGTATTTAATCACAAATAGGCGTTCCAAAATTCAACCGACAAATTAAGAAGGATGATAGAAGACATCAAGAGGATGAAAAATTGCCGTAGAACATGAGGTCGCAAACTATATATTTAGTCACAAATACAGGGTGTTTCAAAATTCGACCGACAAATTAAGAATGACGATAGAAGGCATCGAGAGGATGAAAAATTGCCAAAGAACATGAGGTCGCAAACAATATATTTAGTCACAAATGCAGGGTGTTCTAAAATTCGACCGACAGATTACGAAGGATGATGGAAGGCATCAAGAGGATGAAAAATTGCCATAGAACATGAGATCGCAAACTACATATTTAGTCACAAATGCAGGATATTCCAAAATTTTACCGACAAATTAAGAAGGATGATAGAAGACATGAGAGGATGAAAAATTGCCATAGAACATGAGGTCGCAAAGTATATATTTAGTCACAAATACAGGGTATTCCAAAATTTGACCGACAAATTAAGAAGGATGATAGAAGGCATAAAGAGTATGAAAAATTGCCATAGAACATGAGGTCGCAAACTATATATTTAGTCACAAATACAGGGTGTTCCAAAATTCGACCGACAGATTACGAAAGATGATGGAAGGCATCAAGAGGATGAAAAATTGCCATAGATCATGAGATCGGAAACTACATATTTAGTCACAAATGCAGGATATTCCAAAATTCGACAGACAAATTAAGAAGAATGATAGAAGACATGAGAGGATGAAAAATTGCCATAAAACATGAGGTCGCAAAGTATATATTTAGTCACAAATACAGGGTATTCCAAAATTTGACCGACAAATTAAGAAGGATGATAGAAGGCATCAAGAAGATGAAAAATTGCCATAGAACATGAGGTCGCAAACTATATATTTAGTCACAAATACAGGGTATTCCAAAATTTGACCGACAAATTAAGAAGGATGATAGAAGGCATCAAGAGTATGAAAAATTGCCATAGAACATGAGGTCGCAAACTATGTATTTAGTCACAAATAGAGGGTGTTCCAAAATTCGACCGACAGATTACGAAGGATGATGGAAGGCATCAAGAGAATGAAAAATTTCCGTAGAACATGAGGTCGCAAACTATATATTTAGTCACAAATACAGGGTGTTTCAAAATTCGACCGACAAATTAAGAAGGATGATAGAAGGCATCAAGAGGATGAAAAATTACCATAGAACATGAGGTCGCAAACTACATATTTAGTCACAAATGCAGGATATTCCAAAATTCGACCGACAAATTAAGAAGGATGATAGAAGGCATCAAGAGGATGAAAAATTACCATAGAACCTGAGGTCGCAAACTACATATTTAGTCACAAATGCAGGATATTCCAAAATTCGACCGACAAATTAAGAAGGATGATAGAAGGCATCAAGAAGATGAAAAATTGCCATAGAACATGAGGTCGCAAACTACATATTTAGTCACAAATGCAGGATATTCCAAAATTCGACCGACAAATTAAGAAGGATGATAGAAGGATTCAAGTGGATGACAAATTGCCATAGAACATGCGGTCGCAAACTATATATTTAGTCACAAATACAGGGTATTCCAAAATTTGACCGACAAATTAAGAAGGATGATAGAAGGCATCAAGAGTATGAAAATTTGCCATAGAACATGAGGTCGCAAACTATGTATTTAATCACAAATAGGCGTTCCAAAATTCGACCGACAAATTAAGAAGGATGATAGAAGACATCAAGAGGATGAAAAATTGCCGTAGAACATGAGGTCGCAAACTATATATTTAGTCACAAATACAGGGTGTTTCAAAATTCGACCGACAAATTAAGAATGACGATAGAAGGCATCGAGAGGATGAAAAATTGCCAAAGAACATGAGGTCGCAAACAATATATTTAGTCACAAATGCAGGGTGTTCTAAAATTCGACCGACAGATTACGAAGGATGATGGAAGGCATCAAGAGTATGAAAAATTGCCTTGGAACATGAGATCGCAAACTACATATTTAGTCACAAATGCAGGATATTCCAAAATTCGACCGACAAATTAAGAAGGATGATAGAAGGCATCAAGAAGATGAAAAATTGCCATAGAACATGAGGTCGCAAACTACATATTTAGTCACAAATGCAGGATATTCCAAAATTCGACCGACAAATTAAGAAGGATGATAGAAGGCATCAAGAGGATGAAAAATTGCCATAGAACATGAGGTCGCAAACTACATATTTAGTCCCAAATGCAGGATATTCCAAAATTCGACCGACAAATTAAGAAGGATGATAGAAGGCATCAAGAAGATGAAAAATTGCCATAGAACATGAGGTCGCAAACTACATATTTAGTCACAAATGCAGGATATTCCAAAATTCGACCGACAAATTAAGAAGGATGACAGAAGGCATCAAGAGGATGAAAAATTGCCATAGAACATGAGGTCGCAAACTATATATTTAGTCACAAATGCAGGATATTCCAAAATTCGACCGACAAATTAAGAAGGATGATAGAAGGCATCAAGAGGATGAAAAATTACCATAGAACATGAGGTCGCAAGCTATATATTTAGTCACAAATACAGGGTGTTCCAAAATTCGACCGACAAATTAAGAAGGATGATGGAAGGCATCAAGAGAATTAAAAATTGCCATAGAACATGAGGTCGCAAACTATATATTTAGGCACAAATGCAGGGTGTTCCAAAATTCGACCGACAAATTAAGAAGGATTATAGAAGGCATCAAGAGGATGAAAAATTACCATAGAACATGAGGTCGCAAACTACATATTTAGTCACAAATGCAGGATATTCCAAAATTCGACCGACAAATTAAGAAGGATGATAGAAGGATTCAAGAGGATGAAAAATTGCCATAGAACATGAGGTCGCAAACTATATATTTAGTCACAAATACAGGGTATTCCAAAATTTGACCGACAAATTAAGGAGGATGATAGAAGGCATCAAGTGTATGAAAAATTGCCATAGAACATGAGGTCGCAAACTATGTATTTAATCACAAATAGGCGTTCCAAAATTCAACCGACAAATTAAGAAGGATGATAGAAGACATCAAGAGGATGAAAAATTGCCGTAGAACATGAGGTCGCAAACTATATATTTAGTCACAAATACAGGGTGTTTCAAAATTCGACCGACAAATTAAGAATGACGATAGAAGGCATCGAGAGGATGAAAAATTGCCAAAGAACATGAGGTCGCAAACAATATATTTAGTCACAAATGCAGGGTGTTCTAAAATTCGACCGACAGATTACGAAGGATGATGGAAGGCATCAAGAGGATGAAAAATTGCCATAGAACATGAGATCGCAAACTACATATTTAGTCACAAATGCAGGATATTCCAAAATTTTACCGACAAATTAAGAAGGATGATAGAAGACATGAGAGGATGAAAAATTGCCATAGAACATGAGGTCGCAAAGTATATATTTAGTCACAAATACAGGGTATTCCAAAATTTGACCGACAAATTAAGAAGGATGATAGAAGGCATCAAGAGTATGAAAAATTGCCATAGAACATGAGGTCGCAAACTATATATTTAGTCACAAATACAGGGTGTTCCAAAATTCGACCGACAGATTACGAAAGATGATGGAAGGCATCAAGAGGATGAAAAATTGCCATAGATCATGAGATCGCAAACTACATATTTAGTCACAAATGCAGGATATTCCAAAATTCGACAGACAAATTAAGAAGGATGATAGAAGACATCAAGAGGATGAAAAATTGCCATAGAACATAAGGTCGCAAAGTATATATTTAGTCACAAATACAGGGTATTCCAAAATTTGACCGACAAATTAAGAAGGATGATAGAAGGCATCAAGAAGATGAAAAATTGCCATAGAACATGAGGTCGCAAACTATATATTTAGTCACAAATACAGGGTATTCCAAAATTTGACCGACAAATTAAGAAGGATGATAGAAGGCATCAAGAGTATGAAAAATTGCCATAGAACATGAGGTCGCAAAATATGTATTTAGTCACAAATACAGGGTGTTCCAAAATTCGACCGACAGATTACGAAGGATGATGGAAGGCATCAAGAGAATGAAAAATTGCCGTAGAACATGAGGTCGCAAACTATATATTTAGTCACAAATACAGGGTGTTTCAAAATTCGACCGACAAATTAAGAAGGATGATAGAAGGCATCAAGAGGATGAAAAATTACCATAGAACATGAGGTCGCAAACTACATATTTAGTCACAAATGCAGGATATTCCAAAATTCGACCGACAAATTAAGAAGGATGATAGAAGGCATCAAGAGGATGAAAAATTACCATAGAACATGAGGTCGCAAACTACATATTTAGTCACAAATGCAGGATATTCCAAAATTCGTCCGACAAATTAAGAAGGATGATAGAAGGCATCAAGAGGATGAAAAATTGCCATAGAACATGAGGTCGCAAACTACATATTTAGTCCCAAATGCAGGATATTCCAAAATTCGACCGACAAATTAAGAAGGATGATAGAAGGCATCAAGAAGATGAAAAATTGCCATAGAACATGAGGTCGCAAACTACATATTTAGTCACAAATGCAGGATATTCCAAAATTCGACCGACAAATTAAGAAGGATGATAGAAGGCATCAAGAGGATGAAAAATTGCCATAGAACATGAGGTCGCAAACTACATATTTAGTCACAAATGCAGGATATTCCAAAATTCGACCGACAAATTAAGAAGGATGATAGAAGGCATCAAGAGGATGAAAAATTACCATAGAACATGAGGTCGCAAACTATATATTTAGTCACAAATACAGGGTGTTCCAAAATTCGACCGACAAATTAAGAAGGATGATGGAAGGCATCAAGAGAATGAAAAATTGCCATAGAACATGAGGTCGCAAACTATATATTTAGTCACAAATGCAGGGTGTTCCAAAATTCGACCGACAAATTAAGAAGGATTATAGAAGGCATCAAGAGGATGAAAAATTACCATAGAACATGAGGTCGCAAACTACATATTTAGTCACAAATGCAGGATATTCCAAAATTCGACCGACAAATTAAGAAGGATGATAGAAGGATTCAAGAGGATGAAAAATTGCCATAGAACATGAGGTCGCAAACTATGTATTTAATCACAAATACAGGGTATTCCAAAATTTGACCGACAAATTAAGGAGGATGATAGAAGGCATCAAGAGTATGAAAAATTGCCATAGAACATGAGGTCGCAAACTATGTATTTATTCACAAATAGGCGTTCCAAAATTCAACCGACAAATTAAGAAGGATGATAGAAGACATCAAGAGGATGAAAAATTGCCGTAGAACATGAGGTCGCAAACTATATATTTAGTCACAAAT
Source organism: Maratus speciosus (assembly GCA_963932465.1). Taxonomy (NCBI): domain Eukaryota; kingdom Metazoa; phylum Arthropoda; class Arachnida; order Araneae; family Salticidae; genus Maratus; species Maratus speciosus. Next base: position 324,608,896 of record OZ010794.1, read on the forward strand.
ACAGGGTGTTTCAAAATTCGACCGACAAATTAAGAATGACGATAGAAGGCATCGAGAGGATGAAAAATTGCCAAAGAACATGAGGTCGCAAACAATGTATTTAGTCACAAATGCAGGGTGTTCTAAAATTCGACCGACAGATTACGAAGGATGATGGAAGGCATCAAGAGGATGAAAAATTGCCATAGAACATGAGATCGCAAACTACATATTTAGTCACAAATGCAGGATATTCCAAAATTTTACCGACAAATTAAGAAGGATGATAGAAGACATGAGAGGATGAAAAATTGCCATAGAACATGAGGTCGCAAAGTATATATTTAGTCACAAATACAGGGTATTCCAAAATTTGAACGACAAATTAAGAAGGATGATAGAAGGCATAAAGAGTATGAAAAATTGCCATAGAACATGAGGTCGCAAACTATATATTTAGTCACAAATACAGGGTGTTCCAAAATTCGACCGACAGATTACGAAAGATGATGGAAGGCATCAAGAGGATGAAAAATTGCCATAGATCATGAGATCGCAAACTACATATTTAGTCACAAATGCAGGATATTCCAAAATTCGACAGACAAATTAAGAAGGATGATAGAAGACATCAAGAGGATGAAAAATTGCCATAGAACATAAGGTCGCAAAGTATATATTTAGTCACAAATACAGGGTATTCCAAAATTTGACCGACAAATTAAGAAGGATGATAGAAGGCATCAAGAAGATGAAAAATTGCCATAGAACATGAGGTCGCAAACTATATATTTAGTCACAAATACAGGGTATTCCAAAATTTGACCGACAAATTAAGAAGGATGATAGAAGGCATCAAGAGTATGAAAAATTGCCATAGAACATGAGGTCGCAAAATATGTATTTAGTCACAAATACAGGGTGTTCCAAAATTCGACCGACAGATTACGAAGGATGATGGAAGGCATCAAGAGAATGAAAAATTGCCGTAGAACATGAGGTCGCAAACTATATATTTAGTCACAAATACAGGGTGTTTCAAAATTCGACCGACAAATTAAGAAGGATGATAGAAGGCATCAAGAGGATGAAAAATTACCATAGAACATGAGGTCGCAAACTACATATTTAGTCACAAATGCAGGATATTCCAAAATTCGACCGACAAATTAAGAAGGATGATAGAAGGCATCAAGAGGATGAAAAATTACCATAGAACATGAGGTCGCAAACTACATATTTAGTCACAAATGCAGGATATTCCAAAATTCGTCCGACAAATTAAGAAGGATGATAGAAGGCATCAAGAGGATGAAAAATTGCCATAGAACATGAGGTCGCAAACTACATATTTAGTCCCAAATGCAGGATATTCCAAAATTCGACCGACAAATTAAGAAGGATGATAGAAGGCATCAAGAAGATGAAAAATTGCCATAGAACATGAGGTCGCAAACTACATATTTAGTCACAAATGCAGGATATTCCAAAATTCGACCGACAAATTAAGAAGGATGATAGAAGGCATCAAGAGGATGAAAAATTGCCATAGAACATGAGGTCGCAAACTACATATTTAGTCACAAATGCAGGATATTCCAAAATTCGACCGACAAATTAAGAAGGATGATAGAAGGCATCAAGAGGATGAAAAATTACCATAGAACATGAGGTCGCAAACTATATATTTAGTCACAAATACAGGGTGTTCCAAAATTCGACCGACAAATTAAGAAGGATGATGGAAGGCATCAAGAGAATGAAAAATTGCCATAGAACATGAGGTCGCAAACTATATATTTAGTCACAAATGCAGGGTGTTCCAAAATTCGACCGACAAATTAAGAAGGATTATAGAAGGCATCAAGAGGATGAAAAATTACCATAGAACATGAGGTCGCAAACTACATATTTAGTCACAAATGCAGGATATTCCAAAATTCGACCGACAAATTAAGAAGGATGATAGAAGGATTCAAGAGGATGAAAAATTGCCATAGAACATGAGGTCGCAAACTATGTATTTAATCACAAATACAGGGTATTCCAAAATTTGACCGACAAATTAAGGAGGATGATAGAAGGCATCAAGAGTATGAAAAATTGCCATAGAACATGAGGTCGCAAACTATGTATTTAATCACAAATAGGCGTTCCAAAATTCAACCGACAAATTAAGAAGGATGATAGAAGACATCAAGAGGATGAAAAATTGCCGTAGAACATGAGGTCGCAAACTATATATTTAGTCACAAATACAGGGTGTTTCAAAATTCGACCGACAAATTAAGAATGACGATAGAAGGCATCGAGAGGATGAAAAATTGCCAAAGAACATGAGGTCGCAAACAATATATTTAGTCACAAATGCAGGGTGTTCTAAAATTCGACCGACAGATTACGAAGGATGATGGAAGGCATCAAGAGGATGAAAAATTGCCATAGAACATGAGATCGCAAACTACATATTTAGTCACAAATGCAGGATATTCCAAAATTTTACCGACAAATTAAGAAGGATGATAGAAGACATGAGAGGATGAAAAATTGCCATAGAACATGAGGTCGCAAAGTATATATTTAGTCACAAATACAGGGTATTCCAAAATTTGAACGACAAATTAAGAAGGATGATAGAAGGCATAAAGAGTATGAAAAATTGCCATAGAACATGAGGTCGCAAACTATATATTTAGTCACAAATACAGGGTGTTCCAAAATTCGACCGACAGATTACGAAAGATGATGGAAGGCATCAAGAGGATGAAAAATTGCCATAGATCATGAGATCGCAAACTACATATTTAGTCACAAATGCAGGATATTCCAAAATTCGACAGACAAATTAAGAAGAATGATAGAAGACATGAGAGGATGAAAAATTGCCATAAAACATGAGGTCGCAAAGTATATATTTAGTCACAAATACAGGGTATTCCAAAATTTGACCGACAAATTAAGAAGGATGATAGAAGGCATCAAGAAGATGAAAAATTGCCATAGAACATGAGGTCGCAAACTATATATTTAGTCACAAATACAGGGTATTCCAAAATTTCACCGACAAATTAAGAAGGATGATAGAAGGCATCAAGAGTATGAAAAATTGCCATAGAACATGAGGTCGCAAACTATGTATTTAGTCACAAATAGAGGGTGTTCCAAAATTCGACCGACAGATTACGAAGGATGATGGAAGGCATCAAGAGAATGAAAAATTTCCGTAGAACATGAGGTCGCAAACTATATATTTAGTCACAAATACAGGGTGTTTCAAAATTCGACCGACAAATTAAGAAGGATGATAGAAGGCATCAAGAGGATGAAAAATTACCATAGAACATGAGGTCGCAAACTACATATTTAGTCACAAATGCAGGATATTCCAAAATTCGACCGACAAATTAAGAAGGATGATAGAAGGCATCAAGAAGATGAAAAATTGCCATAGAACATGAGGTCGCAAACTACATATTTAGTCACAAATGCAGGATATTCCAAAATTCGACCGACAAATTAAGAAGGATGATAGAAGGATTCAAGAGGATGACAAATTGCCATAGAACATGCGGTCGCAAACTATATATTTAGTCACAAATACAGGGTATTCCAAAATTTGACCGACAAATTAAGAAGGATGATAGAAGGCATCAAGAGTATGAAAATTTGCCATAGAACATGAGGTCGGAAACTATGTATTTAATCACAAATAGGCGTTCCAAAATTCGACCGACAAATTAAGAAGGATGATAGAAGACCTCAAGAGGATGAAAAATTGCCGTAGAACATGAGGTCGCAAACTATATATTTAGTCACAAATACAGGGTGTTTCAAAATTCGACCGACAAATTAAGAATGACGATAGAAGGCATTGAGAGGATGAAAAATTGCCAAAGAACATGAGGTCGCAAACAATATATTTAGTCACAAATGCAGGGTGTTCTAAAATTCGACCGACAGATTACGAAGGATGATGGAAGGCATCAAGATTATGAAAAATTGCCTTGGAACATGAGATCGCAAACTACATATTTAGTCACAAATGCAGGATATTCCAAAATTCGACCGACAAATTAAGAAGGATGATAGAAGGCATCAAGAAGATGAAAAATTGCCATAGAACATGAGGTCGCAAACTACATATTTAGTCACAAATGCAGGATATTCCAGAATTCGACCGACAAATTAAGAAGGATGATAGAAGGCATCAAGAGGATGAAAAATTGCCATAGAACATGAGGTCGCAAACTACATATTTAGTCCCAAATGCAGGATATTCCAAAATTCGACCGACAAATTAAGAAGGATGATAGAAGGCATCAAGAAGATGAAAAATTGCCATAGAACATGAGGTCGCAAACTACATATTTAGTCACAAATGCAGGATATTCCAAAATTCGACCGACAAATTAAGAAGGATGATAGAAGGCATCAAGAGGATGAAAAATTGCCATAGAACATGAGGTCGCAAACTACATATTTAGTCACAAATGCAGGATATTCCAAAATTCGACCGACAAATTAAGAAGGATGATAGAAGGCATCAAGAGGATGAAAAATTACCATAGAACATGAGGTCGCAAGCTATATATTTAGTCACAAATACAGGGTGTTCCAAAATTCGACCGACAAATTAAGAAGGATGATGGAAGGCATCAAGAGAATTAAAAATTGCCATAGAACATGAGGTCGCAAACTATATATTTAGGCACAAATGCAGGGTGTTCCAAAATTCGACCGACAAATTAAGAAGGATTATAGAAGGCATCAAGAGGATGAAAAATTACCATAGAACATGAGGTCGCAAACTACATATTTAGTCACAAATGCAGGATATTCCAAAATTCGACCGACAAATTAAGAAGGATGATAGAAGGATTCAAGAGGATGAAAAATTGCCATAGAACATGAGGTCGCAAACTATATATTTAGTCACAAATACAGGGTATTCCAAAATTTGACCGACAAATTAAGGAGGATGATAGAAGGCATCAAGAGTATGAAAAATTGCCATAGAACATGAGGTCGCAAACTATGTATTTAATCACAAATAGGCGTTCCAAAATTCAACCGACAAATTAAGAAGGATGATAGAAGACATCAAGAGGATGAAAAATTGCCGTAGAACATGAGGTCGCAAACTATATATTTAGTCACAAATACAGGGTGTTTCAAAATTCGACCGACAAATTAAGAATGACGATAGAAGGCATCGAGAGGATGAAAAATTGCCAAAGAACATGAGGTCGCAAACAATATATTTAGTCACAAATGCAGGGTGTTCTAAAATTCGACCGACAGATTACGAAGGATGATGGAAGGCATCAAGAGGATGAAAAATTGCCATAGAACATGAGATCGCAAACTACATATTTAGTCACAAATGCAGGATATTCCAAAATTTTACCGACAAATTAAGAAGGATGATAGAAGACATGAGAGGATGAAAAATTGCCATAGAACATGAGGTCGCAAAGTATATATTTAGTCACAAATACAGGGTATTCCAAAATTTGACCGACAAATTAAGAAGGATGATAGAAGGCATCAAGAGTATGAAAAATTGCCATAGAACATGAGGTCGCAAACTATATATTTAGTCACAAATACAGGGTGTTCCAAAATTCGACCGACAGATTACGAAAGATGATGGAAGGCATCAAGAGGATGAAAAATTGCCATAGATCATGAGATCGCAAACTACATATTTAGTCACAAATGCAGGATATTCCAAAATTCGACAGACAAATTAAGAAGGATGATAGAAGACATCAAGAGGATGAAAAATTGCCATAGAACATGAGGTCGCAAAGTATATATTTAGTCACAAATACAGGGTATTCCAAAATTTGACCGACAAATTAAGAAGGATGATAGAAGGCATCAAGAAGATGAAAAATTGCCATAGAACATGAGGTCGCAAACTATATATTTAGTCACAAATACAGGGTATTCCAAAATTTGACCGACAAATTAAGAAGGATGATAGAAGGCATCAAGAGTATGAAAAATTGCCATAGAACATGAGGTCGCAAAATATGTATTTAGTCACAAATACAGGGTGTTCCAAAATTCGACCGACAGATTACGAAGGATGATGGAAGGCATCAAGAGAATGAAAAATTGCCGTAGAACATGAGGTCGCAAACTATATATTTAGTCACAAATACAGGGTGTTTCAAAATTCGACCGACAAATTAAGAAGGATGATAGAAGGCATCAAGAGGATGAAAAATTACCATAGAACATGAGGTCGCAAACTACATATTTAGTCACAAATGCAGGATATTCCAAAATTCGACCGACAAATTAAGAAGGATGATAGAAGGCATCAAGAGGATGAAAAATTACCATAGAACATGAGGTCGCAAACTACATATTTAGTCACAAATGCAGGATATTCCAAAATTCGTCCGACAAATTAAGAAGGATGATAGAAGGCATCAAGAGGATGAAAAATTGCCATAGAACATGAGGTCGCAAACTACATATTTAGTCCCAAATGCAGGATATTCCAAAATTCGACCGACAAATTAAGAAGGATGATAGAAGGCATCAAGAAGATGAAAAATTGCCATAGAACATGAGGTCGCAAACTACATATTTAGTCACAAATGCAGGATATTCCAAAATTCGACCGACAAATTAAGAAGGATGATAGAAGGCATCAAGAGGATGAAAAATTGCCATAGAACATGAGGTCGCAAACTACATATTTAGTCACAAATGCAGGATATTCCAAAATTCGACCGACAAATTAAGAAGGATGATAGAAGGCATCAAGAGGATGAAAAATTACCATAGAACATGAGGTCGCAAACTATATATTTAGTCACAAATACAGGGTGTTCCAAAATTCGACCGACAAATTAAGAAGGATGATGGAAGGCATCAAGAGAATGAAAAATTGCCATAGAACATGAGGTCGCAAACTATATATTTAGTCACAAATGCAGGGTGTTCCAAAATTCGACCGACAAATTAAGAAGGATTATAGAAGGCATCAAGAGGATGAAAAATTACCATAGAACATGAGGTCGCAAACTACATATTTAGTCACAAATGCAGGATATTCCAAAATTCGACCGACAAATTAAGAAGGATGATAGAAGGATTCAAGAGGATGAAAAATTGCCATAGAACATGAGGTCGCAAACTATGTATTTAATCACAAATACAGGGTATTCCAAAATTTGACCGACAAATTAAGGAGGATGATAGAAGGCATCAAGAGTATGAAAAATTGCCATAGAACATGAGGTCGCAAACTATGTATTTAATCACAAATAGGCGTTCCAAAATTCAACCGACAAATTAAGAAGGATGATAGAAGACATCAAGAGGATGAAAAATTGCCGTAGAACATGAGGTCGCAAACTATATATTTAGTCACAAATACAGGGTGTTTCAAAATTCGACCGACAAATTAAGAATGACGATAGAAGGCATCGAGAGGATGAAAAATTGCCAAAGAACATGAGGTCGCAAACAATATATTTAGTCACAAATGCAGGGTGTTCTAAAATTCGACCGACAGATTACGAAGGATGATGGAAGGCATCAAGAGGATGAAAAATTGCCATAGAACATGAGATCGCAAACTACATATTTAGTCACAAATGCAGGATATTCCAAAATTTTACCGACAAATTAAGAAGGATGATAGAAGACATGAGAGGATGAAAAATTGCCATAGAACATGAGGTCGCAAAGTATATATTTAGTCACAAATACAGGGTATTCCAAAATTTGACCGACAAATTAAGAAGGATGATAGAAGGCATCAAGAGTATGAAAAATTGCCATAGAACATGAGGTCGCAAACTATATATTTAGTCACAAATACAGGGTGTTCCAAAATTCGTCCGACAGATTACGAAAGATGATGGAAGGCATCAAGAGGATGAAAAATTGCCATAGATCATGAGATCGCAAACTACATATTTAGTCACAAATGCAGGATATTCCAAAATTCGACAGACAAATTAAGAAGGATGATAGAAGACATCAAGAGGATGAAAAATTGCCATAGAACATGAGGTCGCAAAGTATATATTTAGTCAGAAATACAGGGTATTCCAAAATTTTACCGACAAATTAAGAAGGATGATAGAAGGCATCAAGAGGATGAAAAATTACCATAGAACATGAGGTCGCAAACTACATATTTAGTCACAAATGCAGGATATTCCAAAATTCGACCGACAAATTAAGAAGGATGATAGAAGGCATCAAGAGTATGAAAAATTGCCATAGAACATGAGGTCGCAAACTATATATTTAGTCACAAATACAGGGTGTTCCAAAATTCGACCGACAGATTACGAAGGATGATGGAAGGCATCAAGAGGATGAAAAATTGCCATAGAACATGAGATCGCAAACTACATATTTAGTCACAAATGCAGGATATTCCAAAATTTTACCGACAAATTAAGAAGGATGATAGAAGGCATCAAGAAAATGAAAAATTGCCATAGAACATGAGGTCGCAAACTATATATTTAGTCACAAATACAGGGTATTCCAAAATTTGACCGACAAATTAAGAAGGATGATAGAAGGCATCAAGAGTATGAAAAATTGCCATAGAACATGAGGTCGCAAACTATGTATTTAGTCACAAATACAGGGTGTTCCAAAATTCGACCGACAGATTACGAAGGATGATGGAAGGCATCAAGAGAATGAAAAATTGCCGTAGAACATGAGGTCGCAAACTATATATTTAGTCACAAATACAGGGTGTTTCAAAATTCGACCGACAAATTAAGAAGGATGATAGAAGGCATCAAGAGGATGAAAAATTACCATAGAACATGAGGTCGCAAACTACATATTTAGTCACAAATGCAGGATATTCCAAAATTCGACCGACAAATTAAGAAGGATGATAGAAGGCATCAAGAGGATGAAAAATTACCATAGAACATGAGGTCGCAAACTACATATTTAGTCACAAATGCAGGATATTCCAAAATTCGACCGACAAATTAAGAAGGATGATAGAAGGCATCAAGAGGATGAAAAATTACCATAGAACATGCGGTCGCAAACTACATATTTAGTCACAAATGCAGGATATTCCAAAATTCGACCGACAAAATAAGAAGGATGATAGAAGGCATCAAGAAGATGAAAAATTGCCATAGAACATGAGGTCGCAAACTACATATTTAGTCACAAATGCAGGATATTCCAAAATTCGACCGACAAATTAAGAAGGATGATAGAAGGATTCAAGAGGATGAAAAATTGCCATAGAACATGCGGTCGCAAACTATATATTTAGTCACAAATACAGGGTATTCCAAAATTTGACCGACAAATTAAGAAGGATGATAGAAGGCATCAAGAGTATGAAAATTTGCCATAGAACATGAGGTCGCAAACTATGTATTTAATCACAAATAGGCGTTCCAAAATTCGACCGACAAATTAAGAAGGATGATAGAAGACATCAAGAGGATGAAAAATTGCCGTAGAACATGAGGTCGCAAACTATATATTTAGTCACAAATACAGGGTATTCCAAAATTCGACCGACAAATTAAGAAGGATGATAGAAGACATGAGAGGATGAAAAATTGCCATAGAACATGAGGTCGCAAAGTATATATTTAGTCACAAATACAGGGTATTCCAAAATTTGACCGACAAATTAAGAAGGATGATAGAAGGCATCAAGAAGATGAAAAATTGCCATAGAACATGAGGTCGCAAACTACATATTTAGTCACAAATGCAGGATATTCCAAAATTCGACCGACAAATTAAGATGGATGATAGAAGGCATCAAGAGGATGAAAAATTGCCATAGAACATGAGGTCGCAAACAACATATTTAGTCACAAATGCAGGATATTCCAAAATTCGACCGACAAATTAAGAAGGATGATAGAAGGCATCAAGAGGATGAAAAATTACCATAGAACATGAGGTCGCAAACTATATATTTAGTCACAAATACAGGGTGTTCCAAAATTCGACCGACAAATTAAGAAGGATGATGGAAGGCATCAAGAGAATGAAAAATTGCCATAGAACATGAGGTCGCAAACTATATATTTAGTCACAAATGCAGGGTGTTTCAAAATTCGACCGACAAATTAAGAAGGATGATAGAAGGCATCAAGAGGATGAAAAATTACCATAGAACATGAGGTCGCAAACTACATATTTAGTCACAAATGCAGGATATTCCAAAATTCGACCGACAAATTAAGAAGGATGATAGAAGGCATCAAGAGGATGAAAAATTGCCATAGAACATGAGGTCGCAAACTATATATTTAGTCACAAATACAGGGTGTTCCAAAATTCGACCGACAAATTAAGAAGGATGATGGAAGGCATCAAGAGAATGAAAAATTGCCATAGAACATGAGGTCGCAAACTATATATTTAGTCACAAATGCAGGGTGTTTCAAAATTCGACCGACAAATTAAGAAGGATGATAGAAGGCATCAAGAGGATGAAAAATTACCATAGAACATGAGGTCGCAAACTACATATTTAGTCACAAATGCAGGATATTCCAAAATTCGACCGACAAATGAAGAAGGATGATAGAAGGATTCAAGAGGATGAAAAATTGCCATAGAACATGAGGTCGCAAACTATATATTTAGTCACAAATACAGGGTGTTCCAAAATTCGACCGACAAATTAAGAAGGATGATGGAAGGCATCAAGAGAATGAAAAATTGCCATAGAACATGAGGTCGCAAACTACATATTTAGTCACAAATGCAGGATATTCCAAAATTCGACCGACAAATTAAGAAGGATGATAGAAGGCATCAAGAGGATGAAAAATTACCATAGAACATGAGGTCGCAAACTATATATTTAGTCACAAATACAGGGTGTTCCAAAATTCGACCGACAAATTAAGAAGGATGATGGAAGGCATCAAGAGAATGAAAAATTGCCATAGAACATGAGGTCGCAAACTATATATTTAGTCACAAATGCAGGGTGTTCCAAAATTCGACCGACAAATTAAGAAGGATTATAGAAGGCATCAAGAGGATGAAAAATTACCATAGAACATGAGGTCGCAAACTACATATTTAGTCACAAATGCAGGATATTCCAAAATTCGACCGACAAATTAAGAAGGATGATAGAAGGATTCAAGAGGATGAAAAATTGCCATAGAACATGAGGTCGCAAACTATATATTTAGTCACAAATACAGGGTATTCCAAAATTTGACCGACAAATTAAGGAGGATGATAGAAGGCATCAAGAGTATGAAAAATTGCCATAGAACATGAGGTCGCAAACTATGTATTTAATCACAAATAGGCGTTCCAAAATTCAACCGACAAATTAAGAAGGATGATAGAAGACATCAAGAGGATGAAAAATTGCCGTAGAACATGAGGTCGCAAACTATATATTTAGTCACAAATACAGGGTGTTTCAAAATTCGACCGACAAATTAAGAATGACGATAGAAGGCATCGAGAGGATGAAAAATTGCCAAAGAACATGAGGTCGCAAACAATATATTTAGTCACAAATGCAGGGTGTTCTAAAATTCGACCGACAGATTACGAAGGATGATGGAAGGCATCAAGAGGATGAAAAATTGCCATAGAACATGAGATCGCAAACTACATATTTAGTCACAAATGCAGGATATTCCAAAATTTTACCGACAAATTAAGAAGGATGATAGAAGACATGAGAGGATGAAAAATTGCCATAGAACATGAGGTCGCAAAGTATATATTTAGTCACAAATACAGGGTATTCCAAAATTTGACCGACAAATTAAGAAGGATGATAGAAGGCATCAAGAGTATGAAAAATTGCCATAGAACATGAGGTCGCAAACTATATATTTAGTCACAAATACAGGGTGTTCCAAAATTCGACCGACAGTTTACGAAAGATGATGGAAGGCTTCAAGAGGATGAAAAATTGCCATAGATCATGAGATCGCAAACTACATATTTAGTCACAAATGCAGCATATTCCAAAATTCGACAGACAAATTAAGAAGGATGATAGAAGACATGAGAGGATGAAAAATTGCCATAAAACATGAGGTCGCAAAGTATATATTTAGTCACAAATACAGGGTATTCCAAAATTTGACCGACAAATTAAGAAGGATGATAGAAGGCATCAAGAAGATGAAAAATTGCCATAGAACATGAGGTCGCAAACTATATATTTAGTCACAAATACAGGGTATTCCAAAATTTGACCGACAAATTAAGAAGGATGATAGAAGGCATCAAGAGTATGAAAAATTGCCATAGAACATGAGGTCGCAAACTATGTATTTAGTCACAAATACAGGGTGTTCCAAAATTCGACCGACAGATTACGAAGGATGATGGAAGGCATCAAGAGAATGAAAAATTTCCGTAGAACATGAGGTCGCAAACTATATATTTAGTCACAAATACAGGGTGTTTCAAAATTCGACCGACAAATTAAGAAGGATGATAGAAGGCATCAAGAGGATGAAAAATTACCATAGAACATGAGGTCGCAAACTACATATTTAGTCACAAATGCAGGATATTCCAAAATTCGACCGACAAATTAAGAAGGATGATAGAAGGCATCAAGAGGATGAAAAATTACCATAGAACATGAGGTCGCAAACTACATATTTAGTCACAAATGCAGGATATTCCAAAATTCGACCGACAAATTAAGAAGGATGATAGAAGGCATCAAGAAGATGAAAAATTGCCATAGAACATGAGGTCGCAAACTACATATTTAGTCACAAATGCAGGATATTCCAAAATTCGACCGACAAATTAAGAAGGATGATAGAAGGATTCAAGAGGATGACAAATTGCCATAGAACATGCGGTCGCAAACTATATATTTAGTCACAAATACAGGGTATTCCAAAATTTGACCGACAAATTAAGAAGGATGATAGAAGGCATCAAGAGTATGAAAATTTGCCATAGAACATGAGGTCGCAAACTATGTATTTAATCACAAATAGGCGTTCCAAAATTCGACCGACAAATTAAGAAGGATGATAGAAGACATCAAGAGGATGAAAAATTGCCGTAGAACATGAGGTCGCAAACTATATATTTAGTCACAAATACAGGGTGTTTCAAAATTCGACCGACAAATTAAGAATGACGATAGAAGGCATCGAGAGGATGAAAAATTGCCAAAGAACATGAGGTCGCAAACAATATATTTAGTCACAAATGCAGGGTGTTCTAAAATTCGACCGACAGATTACGAAGGATGATGGAAGGCATCAAGAGTATGAAAAATTGCCTTGGAAAATGAGATCGCAAACTACATATTTAGTCACAAATGCAGGATATTCCAAAATTCGACCGACAAATTAAGAAGGATGATAGAAGGCATCAAGAAGATGAAAAATTGCCATAGAACATGAGGTCGCAAACTACATATTTAGTAACAAATGCAGGATATTCCAAAATTCGACCGACAAATTAAGAAGGATGATAGAAGGCATCAAGAGGATGAAAAATTGCCATAGAACATGAGGTCGCAAACTACATATTTAGTCCCAAATGCAGGATATTCCAAAATTCGACCGACAAATTAAGAAGGATGATAGAAGGCATCAAGAAGATGAAAAATTGCCATAGAACATGAGGTCGCAAACTACATATTTAGTCACAAATGCAGGATATTCCAAAATTCGACCGACAAATTAAGAAGGATGATAGAAGGCATCAAGAGGATGAAAAATTGCCATAGAACATGAGGTCGCAAACTACATATTTAGTCACAAATGCAGGATATTCCAAAATTCGACTGACAAATTAAGAAGGATGATAGAAGGCATCAAGAGGATGAAAAATTACCATAGAACATGAGGTCGCAAGCTATATATTTAGTCACAAATACAGGGTGTTCCAAAATTCGACCGACAAATTAAGAAGGATGATGGAAGGCATCAAGAGAATTAAAAATTGCCATAGAACATGAGGTCGCAAACTATATATTTAGGCACAAATGCAGGGTGTTCCAAAATTCGACCGACAAATTAAGAAGGATTATAGAAGGCATCAAGAGGATGAAAAATTACCATAGAACATGAGGTCGCAAACTACATATTTAGTCACAAATGCAGGATATTCCAAAATTCGACCGACAAATTAAGAAGGATGATAGAAGGATTCAAGAGGATGAAAAATTGCCATAGAACATGAGGTCGCAAACTATATATTTAGTCACAAATACAGGGTATTCCAAAATTTGACCGACAAATTAAGGAGGATGATAGAAGGCATCAAGAGTATGAAAAATTGCCATAGAACATGAGGTCGCAAACTATGTATTTAATCACAAATAGGCGTTCCAAAATTCAACCGACAAATTAAGAAGGATGATAGAAGACATCAAGAGGATGAAAAATTGCCGTAGAACATGAGGTCGCAAACTATATATTTAGTCACAAATACAGGGTGTTTCAAAATTCGACCGACAAATTAAGAATGACGATAGAAGGCATCGAGAGGATGAAAAATTGCCAAAGAACATGAGGTCGCAAACAATATATTTAGTCACAAATGCAGGGTGTTCTAAAATTCGACCGACAGATTACGAAGGATGATGGAAGGCATCAAGAGGATGAAAAATTGCCATAGAACAGAAGATCGCAAACTACATATTTAGTCACAAATGCAGGATATTCCAAAATTTTACCGACAAATTAAGAAGGATGATAGAAGACATGAGAGGATGAAAAATTGCCATAGAACATGAGGTCGCAAAGTATATATTTAGTCACAAATACAGGGTATTCCAAAATTTGACCGACAAATTAAGGAGGATGATAGAAGGCATCAAGAGTATGAAAATTTGCCATAGAACATGAGGTCGCAAACTATGTATTTAATCACAAATAGGCGTTCCAAAATTCGACCGACAAATTAAGAAGGATGATAGAAGACATCAAGAGGATGAAAAATTGCCGTAGAACATGAGGTCGCAAACTATATATGTAGTCACAAATACAGGGTGTTTCAAAATTCGACCGACAAATTAAGAATGACGATAGAAGGCATCGAGAGGATGAAAAATTGCCAAAGAACATGAGGTCGCAAACAATATATTTAGTCACAAATGCAGGGTGTTCTAAAATTCGACCGACAGATTACGAAGGATGATGGAAGGCATCAAGAGTATGAAAAATTGCCTTGGAACATGAGATCGCAAACTACATATTTAGTCACAAATGCAGGATATTCCAAAATTCGACCGACAAATTAAGAAGGATGATAGAAGGCATCAAGAAGATGAAAAATTGCCATAGAACATGAGGTCGCAAACTACATATTTAGTCACAAATGCAGGATATTCCAAAATTCGACCGACAAATTAAGAAGGATGATAGAAGGCATCAAGAGGATGAAAAATTGCCATAGAACATGAGGTCGCAAACTACATATTTAGTCCCAAATGCAGGATATTCCAAAATTCGACCGACAAATTAAGAAGGATGATAGAAGGCATCAAGAAGATGAAAAATTGCCATAGAACATGAGGTCGCAAACTACATATTTAGTCACAAATGCAGGATATTCCAAAATTCGACCGACAAATTAAGAAGGATGATAGAAGGCATCAAGAGGATGAAAAATTGCCATAGAACATGAGGTCGCAAACTATATATTTAGTCACAAATGCAGGATATTCCAAAATTCGACCGACAAATTAAGAAGGATGATAGAAGTCATCAAGAGGATGAAAAATTACCATAGAACATGAGGTCGCAAGCTATATATTTAGTCACAAATACAGGGTGTTCCAAAATTCGACCGACAAATTAAGAAGGATGATGGACGGCATCAAGAGAATTAAAAATTGCCATAGAACATGAGGTCGCAAACTATATATTTAGGCACAAATGCAGGGTGTTCCAAAATTCGACCGACAAATTAAGAAGGATTATAGAAGGGATCAAGAGGATGAAAAATTACCATAGAACATGAGGTCGCAAACTACATATTTAGTCACAAATGCAGGATATTCCAAAATTCGACCGACAAATTAAGAAGGATGATAGAAGGATTCAAGAGGATGAAAAATTGCCATAGAACATGAGGTCGCAAACTATATATTTAGTCACAAATACAGGGTATTCCAAAATTTGACCGACAAATTAAGGAGGATGATAGAAGGCATCAAGTGTATGAAAAATTGCCATAGAACATGAGGTCGCAAACTATGTATTTAATCACAAATAGGCGTTCCAAAATTCAACCGACAAATTAAGAAGGATGATAGAAGACATCAAGAGGATGAAAAATTGCCGTAGAACATGAGGTCGCAAACTATATATTTAGTCACAAATACAGGGTGTTTCAAAATTCGACCGACAAATTAAGAATGACGATAGAAGGCATCGAGAGGATGAAAAATTGCCAAAGAACATGAGGTCGCAAACAATATATTTAGTCACAAATGCAGGGTGTTCTAAAATTCGACCGACAGATTACGAAGGATGATGGAAGGCATCAAGAGGATGAAAAATTGCCATAGAACATGAGATCGCAAACTACATATTTAGTCACAAATGCAGGATATTCCAAAATTTTACCGACAAATTAAGAAGGATGATAGAAGACATGATAGGATGAAAAATTGCCATAGAACATGAGGTCGCAAAGTATATATTTACTCACAAATACAGGGTATTCCAAAATTTGACCGACAAATTAAGAAGGATGATAGAAGGCATCAAGAGTATGAAAAATTGCCATAGAACATGAGGTCGCAAACTATATATTTAGTCACAAATACAGGGTGTTCCAAAATTCGACCGACAGATTACGAAAGATGATGGAAGGCATCAAGAGGATGAAAAATTGCCATAGATCATGAGATCGCAAACTACATATTTAGTCACAAATGCAGGATATTCCAAAATTCGACAGACAAATTATGAAGGATGATAGAACACATCAAGAGGATGAAAAATTGCCATAGAACATGAGGTCGCAAAGTATATATTTAGTCACAAATACAGGGTATTCCAAAATTTGACCGACAAATTAAGAAGGATGATAGAAGGCATCAAGAAGATGAAAAATTGCCATAGAACATGAGGTCGCAAACTATATATTTAGTCACAAATACAGGGTATTCCAAAATTTGACCGACAAATTAAGAAGGATGATAGAAGGCATCAAGAGTATGAAAAATTGCCATAGAACATGAGGTCGCAAACTATGTATTTAGTCACAAATACAGGGTGTTCCAAAATTCGACCGACAGATTACGAAGGATGATGGAAGGCATCAAGAGAATGAAAAATTGCCGTAGAACATGAGGTCGCAAACTATATATTTAGTCACAAATACAGGGTGTTTCAAAATTCGACCGACAAATTAAGAAGGATGATAGAAGGCATCAAGAGGATGAAAAATTACCATAGAACCTGAGGTCGCAAACTACATATTTAGTCACAAATGCAGGATATTCCAAAATTCGACCGACAAATTAAGAAGGATGATAGAAGGCATCAAGAGGATGAAAAATTACCATAGAACATGAGGTCGCAAACTACATATTTAGTCACAAATGCAGGATATTCCAAAATTCGACCGACAAAATAAGAAGGATGATAGAAGGCATCAAGAAGATGAAAAATTGCCATAGAACATGCGGTCGCAAACTATATATTTAGTCACAAATACAGGGTATTCCAAAATTTGACCGACAAATTAAGAAGGATGATAGAAGGCATCAAGAGTATGAAAATTTGCCATAGAACATGAGGTCGCAAACTATGTATGTAATCACAAATAGGCGTTCCAAAATTCGACCGACAAATTAGGAAGGATGATAGAAGACATCAAGAGGATAAAAAATTGCCGTAGAACATGAGGTCGCAAACTATATATTTAGTCACAAATACAGGGTGTTTCAAAATTCGACCGACAAATTAAGAATGACGATAGAAGGCATCGAGAGGATGAAAAATTGCCAAAGAACATGAGGTCGCAAACAATATATTTAGTCACAAATGCAGGGTGTTCTAAAATTCGACCGACAGATTACGAAGGATGATGGAAGGCATCAAGAGTATGAAAAATTGCCTTGGAACATGAGATCGCAAACTACATATTTAGTCACAAATGCAGGATATTCAAAAATTCGACCGACAAATTAAGAAGGATGATAGAAGACATGAGAGGATGAAAAATTGCCATAGAACATGAGGTCGCAAAGTATATATTTAGTCACAAATACAGGGTATTCCAAAATTTGACCGACAAATTAAGAAGGATGATAGAAGGCATCAAGAGTATGAAAAATTGCCATAGAACATGAGGTCGCAAACTATGTATTTAATCACTAATAGGCGTTCCAAAATTCGACCGACAAATTAAGAAGGATGATAGAAGAAATCAAGAGGATGAAAAATTGCCGTAGAACATGAGGTCGCAAACTATATATTTAGTCACAAATACAGGGTGTTTCAAAATTCGACCGACAAATTAAGAATGACGATAGAAGGCATCGAGAGGATGAAAAATTGCAAAAGAACATGAGGTCGCAAACAATATATTTAGTCACAAATGCAGGGTGTTCTAAAATTCGACCGACAGATTACGAAGGATGATGGAAGGCATCAAGAGGATGAAAAATTGCCATAGAACATGAGATCGCAAACTACATATTTAGTCACAAATGCAGGATATTCCAAAATTCGACCGACAAATTAAGAAGGATGATAGAAGACATGAGAGGATGAAAAATTGCCATAGAACATGAGGTCGCAAAGTATATATTTAGTCACAAATACAGGGTATTCCAAAATTTGACCGACAAATTAAGAAGGATGATAGAAGGCATCAAGAGTATGAAAAATTGCCATAGAACATGAGGTCGCAAACTATGTATTTAATCACAAATAGGCGTTCCAAAATTCGACCGACAAATTAAGAAGGATGATAGAAGACATCAAGAGGATAAAAAATTGCCGTAGAACATGAGGTCGCAAACTATATATTTAGTCACAAATACAGGGTGTTTCAAATTCGACCGACAAATTAAGAAGGATGATAGAAGGCATCAAGAGGATGAAAAATTACCATAGAACATGAGGTCGCAAACTACATATTTAGTCACAAGTGCAGGATATTCCAAAATTCGACCGATAAATTAAGAAGGATGATAGAAGGCATCAAGAGCATGAAAAATTACCATAGAACATGAGGTCGCAAACTACATATTTAGTCACAAATGCAGGATATTCCAAAATTCGACCGACAAAATAAGAAGGATGATAGAAGGCATCAAGAAGATGAAAAATTGCCATAGAACATGAGGTCGCAAACTACATATTTAGTCACAAATGCAGGATATTCCAAAATTCGACCGACAAATTAAGAAGGATGATAGAAGGATTCAAGAGGATGAAAAATTGCCATAGAACATGCGGTCGCAAACTATATATTTAGTCACAAATACAGGGTATTCCAAAATTTGACCGACAAATTAAGAAGGATGATAGAAGGCATCAAGAGTATGAAAATTTGCCATAGAACATGAGGTCGCAAACTATGTATTTAATCACAAATAGGCGTTCCAAAATTCGACCGACAAATTAAGAAGGATGATACAAGACATCAAGAGGATAAAAAATTGCCGTAGAACATGAGGTCGCAAACTATATATTTAGTCACAAATACAGGGTATTCCAAAATTCGACCGACAAATTAAGAAGGATGATAGAAGACATGAGAGGATGAAAAATTGCCATAGAACATGAGGTCGCAAAGTATATATTTAGTCACAAATGCAGGATATTCCAAAATTCGACCGACAAATTAAGAAGGATGATAGAAGACATGAGAGGATGAAAAATTGCCATAGAACATGAGGTCGCAAAGTATATATTTAGTCACAAATACAGGGTATTCCAAAATTTGACCGACAAATTAAGAAGGATGATAGAAGGCATCAAGAGTATGAAAAATTGCCATAGAACATGAGGTCGCAAACTATATATTTAGTCACAAATACAGGGTGTTCGAAAATTCGACCGACAGATTACGAAAGATGATGGAAGGCATCAAGAGGATGAAAAATTGCCATAGATCATGAGATCGCAAACTACATATTTAGTCACAAATGCAGGATATTCCAAAATTCGACCGACAAATTAAGAAGGATGATAGAAGACATGAGAGGATGAAAAATTGCCATAGAACATGAGGTCGCAAAGTATATATTTAGTCACAAACACAGGGTATTCCAAAATTTGACCGACAAATTAAGAAGGATGATAGAAGGCATCAAGAAGATGAAAAATTGCCATAGAACATGAGGTCGCAAACTATATATTTAGTCACAAATACAGGGTATTCCAAAATTTGACCGACAAATTAAGAAGGATGATAGAAGGCATCAAGAGTATGAAAAATTGCCATAGAACATGAGGTCGCAAACTATGTATTTAGTCACGAATACAGGGTGTTCCAAAATTCGACCGACAGATTACGAAGGATGATGGAAGGCATCAAGAGAATGAAAAATTGCCGTAGAACATGAGGTCGCAAACTATATATTTAGTCACAAATACAGGGTGTTTCAAAATTCGACCGACAAATTAAGAAGGATGATAGAAGGCATCAAGAGGATGAAAAATTACCATAGAACATGAGGTCGCAAACTACATATTTAGTCACAAGTGCAGGATATTCCAAAATTCGACCGATAAATTAAGAAGGATGATAGAAGGCATCAAGAGCATGAAAAATTACCATAGAACATGAGGTCGCAAACTACATATTTAGTCACAAATGCAGGATATTCCAAAATTCGACCGACAAAATAAGAAGGATGATAGAAGGCATCAAGAAGATGAAAAATTGCCATAGAACATGAGGTCGCAAACTACATATTTAGTCACAAATGCAGGATATTCCAAAATTCGACCGACAAATTAAGAAGGATGATAGAAGGATTCAAGAGGATGAAAAATTGCCATAGAACATGCGGTCGCAAACTATATATTTAGTCACAAATACAGGGTATTCCAAAATTTGACCGACAAATTAAGAAGGATGATAGAAGGCATCAAGAGTATGAAAATTTGCCATAGAACATGAGGTCGCAAACTATGTATTTAATCACAAATAGGCGTTCCAAAATTCGACCGACAAATTAAGAAGGATGATAGAAGACATCAAGAGGATAAAAAATTGCCGTAGAACATGAGGTCGCAAACTATATATTTAGTCACAAATACAGGGTGTTTCAAAATTCGACCGACAAATTAAGAAGGATGATAGAAGGCATCAAGAGGATGAAAAATTACCATAGAACCTGAGGTCGCAAACTACATATTTAGTCACAAATGCAGGATATTCCAAAATTCGACCGACAAATTAAGAAGGATGATAGAAGGCATCAAGAGGATGAAAAATTACCATAGAACATGAGGTCGCAAACTACATATTTAGTCACAAATGCAGGATATTCCAAAATTCGACCGACAAAATAAGAAGGATGATAGAAGGCATCAAGAAGATGAAAAATTGCCATAGAACATGCGGTCGCAAACTATATATTTAGTCACAAATACAGGGTATTCCAAAATTTGACCGACAAATTAAGAAGGATGATAGAAGGCATCAAGAGTATGAAAATTTGCCATAGAACATGAGGTCGCAAACTATGTATGTAATCACAAATAGGCGTTCCAAAATTCGACCGACAAATTAGGAAGGATGATAGAAGACATCAAGAGGATAAAAAATTGCCGTAGAACATGAGGTCGCAAACTATATATTTAGTCACAAATACAGGGTGTTTCAAAATTCGACCGACAAATTAAGAATGACGATAGAAGGCATCGAGAGGATGAAAAATTGCCAAAGAACATGAGGTCGCAAACAATATATTTAGTCACAAATGCAGGGTGTTCTAAAATTCGACCGACAGATTACGAAGGATGATGGAAGGCATCAAGAGTATGAAAAATTGCCTTGGAACATGAGATCGCAAACTACATATTTAGTCACAAATGCAGGATATTCAAAAATTCGACCGACAAATTAAGAAGGATGATAGAAGACATGAGAGGATGAAAAATTGCCATAGAACATGAGGTCGCAAAGTATATATTTAGTCACAAATACAGGGTATTCCAAAATTTGACCGACAAATTAAGAAGGATGATAGAAGGCATCAAGAGTATGAAAAATTGCCATAGAACATGAGGTCGCAAACTATGTATTTAATCACTAATAGGCGTTCCAAAATTCGACCGACAAATTAAGAAGGATGATAGAAGAAATCAAGAGGATGAAAAATTGCCGTAGAACATGAGGTCGCAAACTATATATTTAGTCACAAATACAGGGTGTTTCAAAATTCGACCGACAAATTAAGAATGACGATAGAAGGCATCGAGAGGATGAAAAATTGCCAAAGAACATGAGGTCGCAAACAATATATTTAGTCACAAATGCAGGGTGTTCTAAAATTCGACCGACAGATTACGAAGGATGATGGAAGGCATCAAGAGGATGAAAAATTGCCATAGAACATGAGATCGCAAACTACATATTTAGTCACAAATGCAGGATATTCCAAAATTCGACCGACAAATTAAGAAGGATGATAGAAGACATGAGAGGATGAAAAATTGCCATAGAACATGAGGTCGCAAAGTATATATTTAGTCACAAATACAGGGTATTCCAAAATTTGACCGACAAATTAAGAAGGATGATAGAAGGCATCAAGAGTATGAAAAATTGCCATAGAACATGAGGTCGCAAACTATGTATTTAATCACAAATAGGCGTTCCAAAATTCGACCGACAAATTAAGAAGGATGATAGAAGACATCAAGAGGATAAAAAATTGCCGTAGAACATGAGGTCGCAAAC
The DNA here is from genome assembly GCA_963932465.1 of Maratus speciosus. Classification (NCBI taxonomy): domain Eukaryota; kingdom Metazoa; phylum Arthropoda; class Arachnida; order Araneae; family Salticidae; genus Maratus; species Maratus speciosus. The sequence goes on from OZ010794.1 coordinate 324,631,765, forward strand.
TATATATTTAGTCACAAATACAGGGTGTTTCAAATTCGACAGACAAATTAAGAAGGATGATAGAAGGCATCAAGAGGATGAAAAATTACCATAGAACATGAGGTCGCAAACTACATATTTAGTCACAAGTGCAGGATATTCCAAAATTCGACCGATAAATTAAGAAGGATGATAGAAGGCATCAAGAGCATGAAAAATTACCATAGAACATGAGGTCGCAAACTACATATTTAGTCACAAATGCAGGATATTCCAAAATTCGACCGACAAAATAAGAAGGATGATAGAAGGCATCAAGAAGATGAAAAATTGCCATAGAACATGAGGTCGCAAACTACATATTTAGTCACAAATGCAGGATATTCCAAAATTCGACCGACAAATTAAGAAGGATGATAGAAGGATTCAAGAGGATGAAAAATTGCCATAGAACATGCGGTCGCAAACTATATATTTAGTCACAAATACAGGGTATTCCAAAATTTGACCGACAAATTAAGAAGGATGATAGAAGGCATCAAGAGTATGAAAATTTGCCATAGAACATGAGGTCGCAAACTATGTATTTAATCACAAATAGGCGTTCCAAAATTCGACCGACAAATTAAGAAGGATGATACAAGACATCAAGAGGATAAAAAATTGCCGTAGAACATGAGGTCGCAAACTATATATTTAGTCACAAATACAGGGTATTCCAAAATTCGACCGACAAATTAAGAAGGATGATAGAAGACATGAGAGGATGAAAAATTGCCATAGAACATGAGGTCGCAAAGTATATATTTAGTCACAAATGCAGGATATTCCAAAATTCGACCGACAAATTAAGAAGGATGATAGAAGACATGAGAGGATGAAAAATTGCCATAGAACATGAGGTCGCAAAGTATATATTTAGTCACAAATACAGGGTATTCCAAAATTTGACCGACAAATTAAGAAGGATGATAGAAGGCATCAAGAGTATGAAAAATTGCCATAGAACATGAGGTCGCAAACTATATATTTAGTCACAAATACAGGGTGTTCGAAAATTCGACCGACAGATTACGAAAGATGATGGAAGGCATCAAGAGGATGAAAAATTGCCATAGATCATGAGATCGCAAACTACATATTTAGTCACAAATGCAGGATATTCCAAAATTCGACCGACAAATTAAGAAGGATGATAGAAGACATGAGAGGATGAAAAATTGCCATAGAACATGAGGTCGCAAAGTATATATTTAGTCACAAACACAGGGTATTCCAAAATTTGACCGACAAATTAAGAAGGATGATAGAAGGCATCAAGAGTATGAAAAATTGCCGTAGAACATGAGGTCGCAAACTATATATTTAGTCACAAATACAGGGTGTTTCAAAATTCGACCGACAGATTACGAAGGATGATGGAAGGCATCAAGAGAATGAAAAATTGCCGTAGAACATGAGGTCGCAAACTATATATTTAGTCACAAATACAGGGTGTTTCAAAATTCGACCGACAAATTAAGAAGGATGATAGAAGGCATCAAGAGGATGAAAAATTACCATAGAACATGAGGTCGCAAACTACATATTTAGTCACAAGTGCAGGATATTCCAAAATTCGACCGATAAATTAAGAAGGATGATAGAAGGCATCAAGAGCATGAAAAATTACCATAGAACATGAGGTCGCAAACTACATATTTAGTCACAAATGCAGGATATTCCAAAATTCGACCGACAAAATAAGAAGGATGATAGAAGGCATCAAGAAGATGAAAAATTGCCATAGAACATGAGGTCGCAAACTACATATTTAGTCACAAATGCAGGATATTCCAAAATTCGACCGACAAATTAAGAAGGATGATAGAAGGATTCAAGAGGATGAAAAATTGCCATAGAACATGCGGTCGCAAACTATATATTTAGTCACAAATACAGGGTATTCCAAAATTTGACCGACAAATTAAGAAGGATGATAGAAGGCATCAAGAGTATGAAAATTTGCCATAGAACATGAGGTCGCAAACTATGTATTTAATCACAAATAGGCGTTCCAAAATTCGACCGACAAATTAAGAAGGATGATAGAAGACATCAAGAGGATAAAAAATTGCCGTAGAACATGAGGTCGCAAACTATATATTTAGTCACAAATACAGGGTATTCCAAAATTCGACCGACAAATTAAGAAGGATGATAGAAGACATGAGAGGATGAAAAATTGCCATAGAACATGAGGTCGCAAAGTATATATTTAGTCACAAATACAGGGTATTCCAAAATTTGACCGACAAATTAAGAAGGATGATAGAAGGCATCAAGAAGATGAAAAATTGCCATAGAACATGAGGTCGCAAACTACATATTTAGTCACAAATGCAGGATATTCCAAAATTCGACCGACAAATTAAGAAGGATGATAGAAGGCATCAAGAGGATGAAAAATTGCCATAGAACATGAGGTCGCAAACTACATATTTAGTCACAAATGCAGGATATTCCAAAATTCGACCGACAAATTAAGAAGGATGATAGAAGGCATCAAGAGGATGAAAAATTACCATAGAACATGAGGTCGCAAACTATATATTTAGTCACAAATACAGGGTGTTCCAAAATTCGACCGACAAATTAAGAAGGATGATGGAAGGCATCAAGAGAATGAAAAATTGCCATAGAACATGAGGTCGCAAACTATATATTTAGTCACAAATGCAGGGTGTTTCAAAATTCGACCGACAAATTAAGAAGGATGATAGAAGGCATCAAGAGGATGAAAAATTACCATAGAACATGAGGTCGCAAACTACATATTTAGTCACAAATGCAGGATATTCCAAAATTCGACCGACAAATTAAGAAGGATGATAGAAGGATTCAAGAGGATGAAAAATTGCCATAGAACATGAGGTCGCAAACTATATATTTAGTCACAAATGCAGGGTGTTCCAAAATTCGACCGACAAATTAAGAAGGATGATAGAAGGCATCAAGAGGATGAAAAATTGCCATAGAACATGAGGTCGCAAACTACATATTTAGTCCCAAATGCAGGATATTCCAAAATTCGACCGACAAATTAAGAAGGATGATAGAAGGCATCAAGAAGATGAAAAATTGCCATAGAACATGAGGTCGCAAACTACATATTTAGTCACAAATGCAGGATATTCCAAAATTCGACCGACAAATTAAGAAGGATGATAGAAGGCATCAAGAGGATGAAAAATTGCCATAGAACATGAGGTCGCAAACTACATATTTAGTCACAAATGCAGGATATTCCAAAATTCGACCGACAAATTAAGAAGGATGATAGAAGGCATCAAGAGGATGAAAAATTACCATAGAACATGAGGTCGCAAACTACATATTTAGTCACAAATGCAGGATATTCAAAAATTCGACTGACAAATTAAGAATGATGATAGAAGGCATCAAGAGGATGAAAAATTACCATAGAACATGAGGTCGCAAACTATATATTTAGTCACAAATACAGGGTATTCCAAAATTTGACCGACAAATTAAGAAGGATGATAGAAGGCATCAAGAGTATGAAAAATTGCCATAGAATATGAGGTCGCAAACTATGTATTTAATCACAAATAGGCGTTCCAAAATTCGACCGACAAATTAAGAAGGATGATAGAAGACATCAAGAGGATGAAAAAATGCCATAGAACATGAGGTCGCAAACTACATATTTAGTCACAAATACAGGATATTCCAAAATTCGACCGACAAATTAAGAAGGATGATAGAAGGCATCAAGAGGATGAAAAATTGCCATAGAACATGAGGTCGCAAACTACATATTTAGTCACAAATGCAGGGTGTTCTAAAATTCGACCGACAGATTACGAAGGATGATGGAAGGCATCAAGAGAATAAAAATTGCCATAGAACATGAGATCGCAAACTACATATTTAGTCACAAATGCAGGATATTCCAAAATTCGACCGACAAATTAAGAAGGATGATAGAAGACATGAGAGGATGAAAAATTGCCATAGAACATGAGGTCGCAAAGTATGTATTTAGTCACAAATACAGGGTATTCCAAAATTTGACCGACAAATTAAGAAGGATGATAGAAGGCATCAAGAGTATGAAAAATTGCAATAGAACATGAGGTCGCAAACTATATATTTAGTCACAAATACAGGGTGTTCCAAAATTGCCATAGAAGATGAAAAATTGCCATAGAACATGAGGTCGCAAACTACATATTTAGTCACAAATGCAGGATATTCCAAAATTCGACCGACAAATTAAGAAGGATGATAGAAGGCATCAAGAGGATGAAAAATTGCCATAGAACATGAGGTCGCAAACTATATATTTAGTCACAAATGCAGGGTGTTCCAAAATTCGACCGACAGATTACGAAGGAAGATGGAAGGCATCAAGAGGACGAGAAATTACCATAGAACATGAGATCGCAAACTACATATTTAGTCACAAATGCAGGATATTCCAAAATTCGACCGACAAATTAAGAAGGATGATAGAAGACATGAGAGGATGAAAAATTGCCATAGAACATGAGGTCGCAAACTATATATTTAGTCACAAATGCAGGGTGTTCCAAAATTCGACCGACAAATTAAGAAGGATTATAGAAGGCATCAAGAGGATGAAAAATTACCATAGAACATGAGGTCGCAAACTACATATTTAGTCACAAATGCAGGATATTCCAAAATTCGACCGACAAATTAAGAAGGATGATAGAAGGATTCAAGAGGATGAAAAATTGCCATAGAACATGAGGTCGCAAACTATATATTTAGTCACAAATACAGGGTATTCCAAAATTTGACCGACAAATTAAGGAGGATGATAGAAGGCATCAAGAGTATGAAAAATTGCCATAGAACATGAGGTCGCAAACTATGTATTTAGTCACAAATACAGGGTGTTTCAAAATTCAACCGACAAATTAAGAATGACGATAGAAGGCATCGAGAGGATGAAAAATTGCCAAAGAACATGAGGTCGCAAACAATATATTTAGTCACAAATGCAGGGTGTTCTAAAATTCGACCGACAGATTACGAAGGATGATGGAAGGCATCAAGAGTATGAAAAATTGCCTTGGAACATGAGATCGCAAACTACATATTTAGTCACAAATGCAGGATATTCCAAAATTCGACCGACAAATTAAGAAGGATGATAGAAGACATGAGAGGATGAAAAATTGCCATAGAACATGAGGTCGCAAAGTATATATTTAGTCACAAATACAGGGTATTCCAAAATTTGACCGACAACTTAAGAAGGATGATAGAAGGCATCAAGAGTATGAAAAATTGCCATAGAACATGAGGTCGCAAACTATGTATTTAATCACTAATAGGCGTTCCAAAATTCGACCGACAAATTAAGAAGGATGATAGAAGACATCAAGAGGATGAAAAATTGCCGTAGAACATGAGGTCGTAAACTATATATTTAGTCACAAATACAGGGTGTTTCAAAATTCGACCGACAAATTAAGAATGACGATAGAAGGCATCGAGAGGATGAAAAATTGCCAAAGAACATGAGGTCGCAAACAGTATATTTAGTAACAAATGCAGGGTGTTCTAAAATTCGACCGACAGATTACGAAGGATGATGGAAGGCATCAAGAGGATGAAAAATTGCCATAGAACATGAGATCGCAAACTACATATTTAGTCACAAATGCAGGATATTCCAAAATTCGACCGACAAATTAAGAAGGATAATAGAAGACATGAGAGGAGGAAAAATTGCCATAGAACATGAGGTCGCAAAGTATATATTTAGTCACAAATACAGGGTATTCCAAAATTTGACCGACAAATTAAGAAGGATGATAGAAGGCATCAAGAGTATGAAAAATTGCCATAGAACATGAGGTCGCAAACTATATATTTAGTCACAAATACAGGGTGTTCCAAAATTCGACCGACAGATTACGAAAGATGATGGAAGGCATCAAGAGGATGAAAAATTGCCATAGATCATGAGATCGCAAACTACATATTTAGTCACAAATGCAGGATATTCCAAAATTCGACAGACAAATTAAGAAGGATGATAGAAGACATGAGAGGATGAAAAATTGCCATAGAACATGAGGTCGCAAAGTATATATTTAGTCACAAATACAGGGTATTCCAAAATTTGACCGACAAATTAAGAAGGATGATAGAAGGCATCAAGAGTATGAAAAATTGCCATAGAACATGAGGTCGCAAACTATGTATTTAGTTACAAATACAGGGTGTTCCAAAATTCGACCGACAGATTACGAAGGATGATGGAAGGCATTAAGAGAATGAAAAATTGCCGTAGAACATGAGGTCGCAAACTATATATTTAGTCACAAATACAGGGTGTTTCAAAATTCGACCGACAAATTAAGAAGGATGATAGAAGGCATCAAGAGGATGAAAAATTACCATAGAACATGAGGTCGCAAACTAGATATTTCGTCACAAATGCAGGATATTCCAAAATTCGACCGACAAATTAAGAAGGATGATAGAAGGCATGAAGAGGATGAAAAATTCCCATAGAACATGAGGTCGCAAACTACATATTTAGTCACAAATGCAGGATATTCCAAAATTCGACCGACAAATTAAGAAGGATGATAGAAGGATTCAAGAGGATGAAAAATTGCCATAGAACATGAGGTCGCAAACTACATATTTAATCACAAATGCAGGATATTCCAAAATTCAACCGACAAATTAAGAAGTATGATAGAAGGCATCAAGAGGATGAAAAATTGCCATAGAACATGAGGTCGCAAACTATGTATTTAATCACAAATAGGCGTTCCAAAATTCAACCGACAAATTAAGAAGGATGATAGAAGACATCAAGAGGATGAAAAATTGCCGTAGAACATGAGGTCGCAAACTATATATTTAGTCACAAATACAGGGTGTTTCAAAATTCGACCGACAAATTAAGAATGACGATAGAAGGCATCGAGAGGATGAAAAATTGCCAAAGAACATGAGGTCGCAAACAATATATTTAGTCACAAATGCAGGGTGTTCTAAAATTCGACCGACAGATTACGAAGGATGATGGAAGGCATCAAGAGGATGAAAAATTGCCATAGAACATGAGATCGCAAACTACATATTTAGTCACAAATGCAGGATATTCCAAAATTTTACCGACAAATTAAGAAGGATGATAGAAGACATGAGAGGATGAAAAATTGCCATAGAACATGAGGTCGCAAAGTATATATTTAGTCACAAATACAGGGTATTCCAAAATTTGACCGACAAATTAAGAAGGATGATAGAAGGCATCAAGAGTATGAAAAATTGCCATAGAACATGAGGTCGCAAACTATATATTTAGTCACAAATACAGGGTGTTCCAAAATTCGACCGACAGTTTACGAAAGATGATGGAAGGCTTCAAGAGGATGAAAAATTGCCATAGATCATGAGATCGCAAACTACATATTTAGTCACAAATGCAGCATATTCCAAAATTCGACAGACAAATTAAGAAGGATGATAGAAGACATGAGAGGATGAAAAATTGCCATAAAACATGAGGTCGCAAAGTATATATTTAGTCACAAATACAGGGTATTCCAAAATTTGACCGACAAATTAAGAAGGATGATAGAAGGCATCAAGAAGATGAAAAATTGCCATAGAACATGAGGTCGCAAACTATATATTTAGTCACAAATACAGGGTATTCCAAAATTTGACCGACAAATTAAGAAGGATGATAGAAGGCATCAAGAGTATGAAAAATTGCCATAGAACATGAGGTCGCAAACTATGTATTTAGTCACAAATACAGGGTGTTCCAAAATTCGACCGACAGATTACGAAGGATGATGGAAGGCATCAAGAGAATGAAAAATTTCCGTAGAACATGAGGTCGCAAACTATATATTTAGTCACAAATACAGGGTGTTTCAAAATTCGACCGACAAATTAAGAAGGATGATAGAAGGCATCAAGAGGATGAAAAATTACCATAGAACATGAGGTCGCAAACTACATATTTAGTCACAAATACAGGGTGTTTCAAAATTCGACCGACAAATTAAGAATGACGATAGAAGGCATCGAGAGGATGAAAAATTGCCAAAGAACATGAGGTCGCAAACAATATATTTAGTCACAAATGCAGGGTGTTCTAAAATTCGACCGACAGATTACGAAGGATGATGGAAGGCATCAAGAGGATGAAAAATTGCCATAGAACATGAGCTCGCAAACTACATATTTAGTCACAAATGCAGGATATTCCAAAATTTTACCGACAAATTAAGAAGGATGATAGAAGACATGAGAGGATGAAAAATTGCCATAGAACATGAGGTCGCAAAGTATATATTTAGTCACAAATACAGGGTATTCCAAAATTTGACCGACAAATTAAGGAGGATGATAGAAGGCATCAAGAGTATGAAAATTTGCCATAGAACATGAGGTCGCAAACTATGTATTTAATCACAAATAGGCGTTCCAAAATTCGACCGACAAATTAAGAAGGATGATAGAAGACATCAAGAGGATGAAAAATTGCCGTAGAACATGAGGTCGCAAACTATATATGTAGTCACAAATACAGGGTGTTTCAAAATTCGACCGACAAATTAAGAATGACGATAGAAGGCATCGAGAGGATGAAAAATTGCCAAAGAACATGAGGTCGCAAACAATATATTTAGTCACAAATGCAGGGTGTTCTAAAATTCGACCGACAGATTACGAAGGATGATGGAAGGCATCAAGAGTATGAAAAATTGCCTTGGAACATGAGATCGCAAACTACATATTTAGTCACAAATGCAGGATATTCCAAAATTCGACCGACAAATTAAGAAGGATGATAGAAGGCATCAAGAAGATGAAAAATTGCCATAGAACATGAGGTCGCAAACTACATATTTAGTCACAAATGCAGGATATTCCAAAATTCGACCGACAAATTAAGAAGGATGATAGAAGGCATCAAGAGTATGAAAAATTGCCATAGAACATGAGGTCGCAAACTATATATTTAGTCACAAATACAGGGTGTTCCAAAATTCGACCGACAGATTACGAAAGATGATGGAAGGCATCAAGAGGATGAAAAATTGCCATAGATCATGAGATCGCAAACTACATATTTAGTCACAAATGCAGGATATTCCAAAATTCGACAGACAAATTAAGAAGGATGATAGAAGACATGAGAGGATGAAAAATTGCCATAGAACATGAGGTCGCAAAGTATATATTTAGTCACAAATACAGGGTATTCCAAAATTTGACCGACAAATTAAGAAGGATGATAGAAGGCATCAAGAGTATGAAAAATTGCCATAGAACATGAGGTCGCAAACTATGTATTTAGTTACAAATACAGGGTGTTCCAAAATTCGACCGACAGATTACGAAGGATGATGGAAGGCATTAAGAGAATGAAAAATTGCCGTAGAACATGAGGTCGCAAACTATATATTTAGTCACAAATACAGGGTGTTTCAAAATTCGACCGACAAATTAAGAAGGATGATAGAAGGCATCAAGAGGATGAAAAATTACCATAGAACATGAGGTCGCAAACTAGATATTTCGTCACAAATGCAGGATATTCCAAAATTCGACCGACAAATTAAGAAGGATGATAGAAGGCATGAAGAGGATGAAAAATTCCCATAGAACATGAGGTCGCAAACTACATATTTAGTCACAAATGCAGGATATTCCAAAATTCGACCGACAAATTAAGAAGGATGATAGAAGGATTCAAGAGGATGAAAAATTGCCATAGAACATGAGGTCGCAAACTACATATTTAATCACAAATGCAGGATATTCCAAAATTCAACCGACAAATTAAGAAGTATGATAGAAGGCATCAAGAGGATGAAAAATTGCCATAGAACATGAGGTCGCAAACTATGTATTTAATCACAAATAGGCGTTCCAAAATTCAACCGACAAATTAAGAAGGATGATAGAAGACATCAAGAGGATGAAAAATTGCCGTAGAACATGAGGTCGCAAACTATATATTTAGTCACAAATACAGGGTGTTTCAAAATTCGACCGACAAATTAAGAATGACGATAGAAGGCATCGAGAGGATGAAAAATTGCCAAAGAACATGAGGTCGCAAACAATATATTTAGTCACAAATGCAGGGTGTTCTAAAATTCGACCGACAGATTACGAAGGATGATGGAAGGCATCAAGAGGATGAAAAATTGCCATAGAACATGAGATCGCAAACTACATATTTAGTCACAAATGCAGGATATTCCAAAATTTTACCGACAAATTAAGAAGGATGATAGAAGACATGAGAGGATGAAAAATTGCCATAGAACATGAGGTCGCAAAGTATATATTTAGTCACAAATACAGGGTATTCCAAAATTTGACCGACAAATTAAGAAGGATGATAGAAGGCATCAAGAGTATGAAAAATTGCCATAGAACATGAGGTCGCAAACTATATATTTAGTCACAAATACAGGGTGTTCCAAAATTCGACCGACAGTTTACGAAAGATGATGGAAGGCTTCAAGAGGATGAAAAATTGCCATAGATCATGAGATCGCAAACTACATATTTAGTCACAAATGCAGCATATTCCAAAATTCGACAGACAAATTAAGAAGGATGATAGAAGACATGAGAGGATGAAAAATTGCCATAAAACATGAGGTCGCAAAGTATATATTTAGTCACAAATACAGGGTATTCCAAAATTTGACCGACAAATTAAGAAGGATGATAGAAGGCATCAAGAAGATGAAAAATTGCCATAGAACATGAGGTCGCAAACTATATATTTAGTCACAAATACAGGGTATTCCAAAATTTGACCGACAAATTAAGAAGGATGATAGAAGGCATCAAGAGTATGAAAAATTGCCATAGAACATGAGGTCGCAAACTATGTATTTAGTCACAAATACAGGGTGTTCCAAAATTCGACCGACAGATTACGAAGGATGATGGAAGGCATCAAGAGAATGAAAAATTTCCGTAGAACATGAGGTCGCAAACTATATATTTAGTCACAAATACAGGGTGTTTCAAAATTCGACCGACAAATTAAGAAGGATGATAGAAGGCATCAAGAGGATGAAAAATTACCATAGAACATGAGGTCGCAAACTACATATTTAGTCACAAATACAGGGTGTTTCAAAATTCGACCGACAAATTAAGAATGACGATAGAAGGCATCGAGAGGATGAAAAATTGCCAAAGAACATGAGGTCGCAAACAATATATTTAGTCACAAATGCAGGGTGTTCTAAAATTCGACCGACAGATTACGAAGGATGATGGAAGGCATCAAGAGGATGAAAAATTGCCATAGAACATGAGCTCGCAAACTACATATTTAGTCACAAATGCAGGATATTCCAAAATTTTACCGACAAATTAAGAAGGATGATAGAAGACATGAGAGGATGAAAAATTGCCATAGAACATGAGGTCGCAAAGTATATATTTAGTCACAAATACAGGGTATTCCAAAATTTGACCGACAAATTAAGGAGGATGATAGAAGGCATCAAGAGTATGAAAATTTGCCATAGAACATGAGGTCGCAAACTATGTATTTAATCACAAATAGGCGTTCCAAAATTCGACCGACAAATTAAGAAGGATGATAGAAGACATCAAGAGGATGAAAAATTGCCGTAGAACATGAGGTCGCAAACTATATATGTAGTCACAAATACAGGGTGTTTCAAAATTCGACCGACAAATTAAGAATGACGATAGAAGGCATCGAGAGGATGAAAAATTGCCAAAGAACATGAGGTCGCAAACAATATATTTAGTCACAAATGCAGGGTGTTCTAAAATTCGACCGACAGATTACGAAGGATGATGGAAGGCATCAAGAGTATGAAAAATTGCCTTGGAACATGAGATCGCAAACTACATATTTAGTCACAAATGCAGGATATTCCAAAATTCGACCGACAAATTAAGAAGGATGATAGAAGGCATCAAGAAGATGAAAAATTGCCATAGAACATGAGGTCGCAAACTACATATTTAGTCACAAATGCAGGATATTCCAAAATTCGACCGACAAATTAAGAAGGATGATAGAAGTCATCAAGAGGATGAAAAATTACCATAGAACATGAGGTCGCAAGCTATATATTTAGTCACAAATACAGGGTGTTCCAAAATTCGACCGACAAATTAAGAAGGATGATGGAAGGCATCAAGAGAATAAAAATTGCCATAGAACATGAGGTCGCAAACTATATATTTAGGCACAAATGCAGGGTGTTCCAAAATTCGACCGACAAATTAAGAAGGATTATAGAAGGGATCAAGAGGATGAAAAATTACCATAGAACATGAGGTCGCAAACTACATATTTAGTCACAAATGCAGGATATTCCAAAATTCGACCGACAAATTAAGAAGGATGATAGAAGGATTCAAGAGGATGAAAAATTGCCATAGAACATGATGTCGCAAACTATATATTTAGTCACAAATACAGGGTATTCCAAAATTTGACCGACAAATTAAGGAGGATGATAGAAGGCATCAAGAGTATGAAAAATTGCCATAGAACATGAGGTCGCAAACTATGTATTTAATCACAAATAGGCGTTCCAAAATTCAACCGACAAATTAAGAAGGATGATAGAAGACATCAAGAGGATGAAAAATTGCCGTAGAACATGAGGTCGCAAACTATATATTTAGTCACAAATACAGGGTGTTTCAAAATTCGACCGACAAATTAAGAATGACGATAGAAGGCATCGAGAGGATGAAAAATTGCCAAAGAACATGAGGTCGCAAACAATATATTTAGTCACAAATGCAGGGTGTTCTAAAATTCGACCGACAGATTACGAAGGATGATGGAAGGCATCAAGAGGATGAAAAATTGCCATAGAACATGAGATCGCAAACTACATATTTAGTCACAAATGCAGGATATTCCAAAATTTTACCGACAAATTAAGAAGGATGATAGAAGACATGAGAGGATGAAAAATTGCCATAGAACATGAGGTCGCAAAGTATATATTTAGTCACAAATACAGGGTATTCCAAAATTTGACCGACAAATTAAGAAGGATGATAGAAGGCATCAAGAAGATGAAAAATTGCCATAGAACATGAGGTCGCAAACTATATATTTAGTCACAAATACAGGGTATTCCAAAATTTGACCGACAAATTAAGAAGGATGATAGAAGGCATCAAGAGTATGAAAAATTGCCATAGAACATGAGGTCGCAAACTATGTATTTAGTCACAAATACAGGGTGTTCCAAAATTCGACCGACAGATTACGAAGGATGATGGAAGGCATCAAGAGAATGAAAAATTGCCGTAGAACATGAGGTCGCAAACTATATATTTAGTCACAAATACAGGGTGTTTCAAAATTCGACCGACAAATTAAGAAGGATGATAGAAGGCATCAAGAGGATGAAAAATTACCATAGAACCTGAGGTCGCAAACTACATATTTAGTCACAAATGCAGGATATTCCAAAATTCGACCGACAAATTAAGAAGGATGATAGAAGGCATCAAGAGGATGAAAAATTACCATAGAACATGAGGTCGCAAACTACATATTTAGTCACAAATGCAGGATATTCCAAAATTCGACCGACAAAATAAGAAGGATGATAGAAGGCATCAAGAAGATGAAAAATTGCCATAGAACATGCGCTCGCAAACTATATATATAGTCACAAATACAGGGTATTCCAAAATTTTACCGACAAATTAAGAAGGATGATAGAAGGCATCAAGAGTATGAAAATTTGCCATAGAACATGAGGTCGCAAACTATGTATGTAATCACAAATAGGCGTTCCAAAATTCGACCGACAAATTAGGAAGGATGATAGAAGACATCAAGAGGATATAAAATTGCCGTAGAACATGAGGTCGCAAACTATATATTTAGTCACAAATACAGGGTGTTTCAAAATTCGACCGACAAATTAAGAATGACGATAGAAGGCATCGAGAGGATGAAAAATTGCCAAAGAACATGAGGTCGCAAACAATATATTTAGTCACAAATGCAGGGTGTTCTAAAATTCGACCGACAGATTACGAAGGATGATGGAAGGCATCAAGAGTATGAAAAATTGCCTTGGAACATGAGATCGCAAACTACATATTTAGTCACAAATGCAGGATATTCAAAAATTCGACCGACAAATTAAGAAGGATGATAGAAGACATGAGAGGATGAAAAATTGCCATAGAACATGAGGTCGCAAAGTATATATTTAGTCACAAATACAGGGTATTCCAAAATTTGACCGACAAATTAAGAAGGATGATAGAAGGCATCAAGAGTATGAAAAATTGCCATAGAACATGAGGTCGCAAACTATGTATTTAATCACTAATAGGCGTTCCAAAATTCGACCGACAAATTAAGAAGGATGATAGAAGAAATCAAGAGGATGAAAAATTGCCGTAGAACATGAGGTCGCAAACTATATATTTAGTCACAAATACAGGGTGTTTCAAAATTCGACCGACAAATTAAGAATGACGATAGAAGGCATCGAGAGGATGAAAAATTGCCAAAGAACATGAGGTCGCAAACAATATATTTAGTCACAAATGCAGGGTGTTCTAAAATTCGACCGACAGATTACGAAGGATGATGGAAGGCATCAAGAGGATGAAAAATTGCCATAGAACATGAGATCGCAAACTACATATTTAGTCACAAATGCAGGATATTCCAAAATTCGACCGACAAATTAAGAAGGATGATAGAAGACATGAGAGGATGAAAAATTGCCATAGAACATGAGGTCGCAAAGTATATATTTAGTCACAAATACAGGGTATTCCAAAATTTGACCGACAAATTAAGAAGGATGATAGAAGGCATCAAGAGTATGAAAAATTGCCATAGAACATGAGGTCGCAAACTATATATTTAGTCACAAATACAGGGTGTTCGAAAATTCGACCGACAGATTACGAAAGATGATGGAAGGCATCAAGAGGATGAAAAATTGCCATAGATCATGAGATCGCAAACTACATATTTAGTCACAAATGCAGGATATTCCAAAATTCGACCGACAAATTAAGAAGGATGATAGAAGACATGAGAGGATGAAAAATTGCCATAGAACATGAGGTCGCAAAGAATATATTTAGTCACAAACACAGGGTATACCAAAATTTGACCGACAAATTAAGAAGGATGATAGAAGGCATCAAGAAGATGAAAAATTGCCATAGAACATGAGGTCGCAAACTATATATTTAGTCACAAATACAGGGTATTCCAAAATTTGACCGACAAATTAAGAAGGATGATAGAAGGCATCAAGAGTATGAAAAATTGCCATAGAACATGAGGTCGCAAACTATGTATTTAGTCACAAATACAGGGTGTTCCAAAATTCGACCGACAGATTACGAAGGATGATGGAAGGCATCAAGAGAATGAAAAATTGCCGTAGAACATGAGGTCGCAAACTATATATTTAGTCACAAATACAGGGTGTTTCAAAATTCGACCGACAAATTAAGAAGGATGATAGAAGGCATCAAGAGGATGAAAAATTACCATAGAACATGAGGTCGCAAACTACATATTTAGTCACAAGTGCAGGATATTCCAAAATTCGACCGATAAATTAAGAAGGATGATAGAAGGCATCAAGAGCATGAAAAATTACCATAGAACATGAGGTCGCAAACTACATATTTAGTCACAAATGCAGGATATTCCAAAATTCGACCGACAAAATAAGAAGGATGATAGAAGGCATCAAGAAGATGAAAAATTGCCATAGAACATGAGGTCGCAAACTACATATTTAGTCACAAATGCAGGATATTCCAAAATTCGACCGACAAATTAAGAAGGATGATAGAAGGATTCAAGAGGATGAAAAATTGCCATAGAACATGCGGTCGCAAACTATATATTTAGTCACAAATACAGGGTATTCCAAAATTTGACCGACAAATTAAGAAGGATGATAGAAGGCATCAAGAGTATGAAAATTTGCCATAGAACATGAGGTCGCAAACTATGTATTTAATCACAAATAGGCGTTCCAAAATTCGACCGACAAATTAAGAAGGATGATAGAAGACATCAAGAGGATAAAAAATTGCCGTAGAACATGAGGTCGCAAACTATATATTTAGTCACAAATACAGGGTATTCCAAAATTCGACCGACAAATTAAGAAGGATGATAGAAGACATGAGAGGATGAAAAATTGCCATAGAACATGAGGTCGCAAAGTATATATTTAGTCACAAATGCAGGATATTCCAAAATTCGACCGACAAATTAAGAAGGATGATAGAAGACATGAGAGGATGAAAAATTGCCATAGAACATGAGGTCGCAAAGTATATATTTAGTCACAAATACAGGGTATTCCAAAATTTGACCGACAAATTAAGAAGGATGATAGAAGGCATCAAGAGTATGAAAAATTGCCATAGAACATGAGGTCGCAAACTATATATTTAGTCACAAATACAGGGTGTTCGAAAATTCGACCGACAGATTACGAAAGATGATGGAAGGCATCAAGAGGATGAAAAATTGCCATAGATCATGAGATCGCAAACTACATATTTAGTCACAAATGCAGGATATTCCAAAATTCGACCGACAAATTAAGAAGGATGATAGAAGACATGAGAGGATGAAAAATTGCCATAGAACATGAGGTCGCAAAGTATATATTTAGTCACAAATACAGGGTATTCCAAAATTTGACCGACAAATTAAGAAGGATGATAGAAGGCATCAAGAGTATGAAAAATTGCCATAGAACATGAGGTCGCAAACTATATATTTAGTCACAAATACAGGGTGTTCGAAAATTCGACCGACAGATTACGAAAGATGATGGAAGGCATCAAGAGGATGAAAAATTGCCATAGATCATGAGATCGCAAACTACATATTTAGTCACAAATGCAGGATATTCCAAAATTCGACCGACAAATTAAGAAGGATGATAGAAGACATGAGAGGATGAAAAATTGCCATAGAACATGAGGTCGCAAAGTATATATTTAGTCACAAACACAGGGTATACCAAAATTTGACCGACAAATTAAGAAGGATGATAGAAGGCATCAAGAAGATGAAAAATTGCCATAGAACATGAGGTCGCAAACTATATATTTAGTCACAAATACAGGGTATTCCAAAATTTGACCGACAAATTAAGAAGGATGATAGAAGGCATCAAGAGTATGAAAAATTGCCATAGAACATGAGGTCGCAAACTATGTATTTAGTCACAAATACAGGGTGTTCCAAAATTCGACCGACAGATTACGAAGGATGATGGAAGGCATCAAGAGAATGAAAAATTGCCGTAGAACATGAGGTCGCAAACTATATATTTAGTCACAAATACAGGGTGTTTCAAAATTCGACCGACAAATTAAGAAGGATGATAGAAGGCATCAAGAGGATGAAAAATTACCATAGAACATGAGGTCGCAAACTACATATTTAGTCACAAGTGCAGGATATTCCAAAATTCGACCGATAAATTAAGAAGGATGATAGAAGGCATCAAGAGCATGAAAAATTACCATAGAACATGAGGTCGCAAACTACATATTTAGTCACAAATGCAGGATATTCCAAAATTCGACCGACAAAATAAGAAGGATGATAGAAGGCATCAAGAAGATGAAAAATTGCCATAGAACATGAGGTCGCAAACTACATATTTAGTCACAAATGCAGGATATTCCAAAATTCGACCGACAAATTAAGAAGGATGATAGAAGGATTCAAGAGGATGAAAAATTGCCATAGAACATGCGGTCGCAAACTATATATTTAGTCACAAATACAGGGTATTCCAAAATTTGACCGACAAATTAAGAAGGATGATAGAAGGCATCAAGAGTATGAAAATTTGCCATAGAACATGAGGTCGCAAACTATGTATTTAATCACAAATAGGCGTTCCAAAATTCGACCGACAAATTAAGAAGGATGATAGAAGACATCAAGAGGATAAAAAATTGCCGTAGAACATGAGGTCGCAAACTATATATTTAGTCACAAATACAGGGTATTCCAAAATTCGACCGACAAATTAAGAAGGATGATAGAAGACATGAGAGGATGAAAAATTGCCATAGAACATGAGGTCGCAAAGTATATATTTAGTCACAAATGCAGGATATTCCAAAATTCGACCGACAAATTAAGAAGGATGATAGAAGACATGAGAGGATGAAAAATTGCCATAGAACATGAGGTCGCAAAGTATATATTTAGTCACAAATACAGGGTATTCCAAAATTTGACCGACAAATTAAGAAGGATGATAGAAGGCATCAAGAGTATGAAAAATTGCCATAGAACATGAGGTCGCAAACTATATATTTAGTCACAAATACAGGGTGTTCGAAAATTCGACCGACAGATTACGAAAGATGATGGAAGGCATCAAGAGGATGAAAAATTGCCATAGATCATGAGATCGCAAACTACATATTTAGTCACAAATGCAGGATATTCCAAAATTCGACCGACAAATTAAGAAGGATGATAGAAGACATGAGAGGATGAAAAATTGCCATAGAACATGAGGTCGCAAAGTATATATTTAGTCACAAACACAGGGTATTCCAAAATTTGACCGACAAATTAAGAAGGATGATAGAAGGCATCAAGAAGATGAAAAATTGCCATAGAACATGAGGTCGCAAACTATATATTTAGTCACAAATACAGGGTATTCCAAAATTTGACCGACAAATTAAGAAGGATGATAGAAGGCATCAAGAGTATGAAAAATTGCCATAGAACATGAGGTCGCAAACTATGTATTTAGTCACAAATACAGGGTGTTCCAAAATTCGACCGACAGATTACGAAGGATGATGGAAGGCATCAAGAGAATGAAAAATTGCCGTAGAACATGAGGTCGCAAACTATATATTTAGTCACAAATACAGGGTGTTTCAAAATTCGACCGACAAATTAAGAAGGATGATAGAAGGCATCAAGAGGATGAAAAATTACCATAGAACATGAGGTCGCAAACTAAATATTTAGTCACAAGTGCAGGATATTCCAAAATTCGACCGATAAATTAAGAAGGATGATAGAAGGCATCAAGAGCATGAAAAATTACCATAGAACATGAGGTCGCAAACTACATATTTAGTCACAAATGCAGGATATTCCAAAATTCGACCGACAAAATAAGAAGGATGATAGAAGGCATCAAGAAGATGAAAAATTGCCATAGAACATGAGGTCGCAAACTACATATTTAGTCACAAATGCAGGATATTCCAAAATTCGACCGACAAATTAAGAAGGATGATAGAAGGATTCAAGAGGATGAAAAATTGCCATAGAACATGCGGTCGCAAACTATATATTTAGTCACAAATACAGGGTATTCCAAAATTTGACCGACAAATTAAGAAGGATGATAGAAGGCATCAAGAGTATGAAAATTTGCCATAGAACATGAGGTCGCAAACTATGTATTTAATCACAAATAGGCGTTCCAAAATTCGACCGACAAATTAAAAAGGATGATAGAAGACATCAAGAGGATAAAAAATTGCCGTAGAACATGAGGTCGCAAACTATATATTTAGTCACAAATACAGGGTATTCCAAAATTCGACCGACAAATTAAGAAGGATGATAGAAGACATGAGAGGATGAAAAATTGCCATAGAACATGAGGTCGCAAAGTATATATTTAGTCACAAATACAGGGTATTCCAAAATTTGACCGACAAATTAAGAAGGATGATAGAAGGCATCAAGAAGATGAAAAATTGCCATAGAACATGAGGTCGCAAACTACATATTTAGTCACAAATGCAGGATATTCCAAAATTCGACCGACAAATTAAGAAGGATGATAGAAGGCATCAAGAGGATGAAAAATTGCCATAGAACATGAGGTCGCAAACTACATATTTAGTCACAAATGCAGGATATTCCAAAATTCGACCGACAAATTAAGAAGGATGATAGAAGGCATCAAGAGGATGAAAAATTACCATAGAACATGAGGTCGCAAACTATATATTTAGTCACAAATACAGGGTGTTCCAAAATTCGACCGACAAATTAAGAAGGATGATGGAAGGCATCAAGAGAATGAAAAATTGCCATAGAACATGAGGTCGCAAACTATATATTTAGTCACAAATGCAGGGTGTTTCAAAATTCGACCGACAAATTAAGAAGGATGATAGAAGGCATCAAGAGGATGAAAAATTACCATAGAACATGAGGTCGCAAACTACATATTTAGTCACAAATGCAGGATATTCCAAAATTCGACCGACAAATTAAGAAGGATGATAGAAGGATTCAAGAGGATGAAAAATTGCCATAGAACATGAGGTCGCAAACTATATATTTAGTCACAAATGCAGGGTGTTCCAAAATTCGACCGACAAATTAAGAAGGATGATAGAAGGCATCAAGAGGATGAAAAATTGCCATAGAACATGAGGTCGCAAACTACATATTTAGTCCCAAATGCAGGATATTCCAAAATTCGACCGACAAATTAAGAAGGATGATAGAAGGCATCAAGAAGATGAAAAATTGCCATAGAACATGAGGTCGCAAACTACATATTTAGTCACAAATGCAGGATATTCCAAAATTCGACCGACAAATTAAGAAGGATGATAGAAGGCATCAAGAGGATGAAAAATTGCCATAGAACATGAGGTCGCAAACTACATATTTAGTCACAAATGCAGGATATTCCAAAATTCGACCGACAAATTAAGAAGGATGATAGAAGGCATCAAGAGGATGAAAAATTACCATAGAACATGAGGTCGCAAACTACATATTTAGTCACAAATGCAGGATATTCAAAAATTCGACTGACAAATTAAGAAGGATGATAGAAGGCATCAAGAGTATGAAAAATTACCATAGAACATGAGGTCGCAAACTATATATTTAGTCACAAATACAGGGTATTCCAAAATTTGACCGACAAATTAAGAAGGATGATAGAAGGCATCAAGAGTATTAAAAATTGCCATAGAATATGAGGTCGCAAACTATGTATTTAATCACAAATAGGCGTTCCAAAATTCGACCGACAAATTAAGAAGGATGATAGAAGACATCAAGAGGATGAAAAAATGCCATAGAACATGAGGTCGCAAACTACATATTTAGTCACAAATACAGGATATTCCAAAATTCGACCGACAAATTAAGAAGGAAGATAGAAGACATGAGAGGATGAAAAATTGCCATAGAACATGAGGTCGCAAAGTATGTATTTAGTCACAAATACAGGGTATTCCAAAATTTGACCGACAAATTAAGAAGGATGATAGAAGGCATCAAGAGTATGAAAAATTGCAATAGAACATGAGGTCGCAAACTATATATTTAGTCACAAATACAGGGTGTTCCAAAATTGCCATAGAAGATGAAAAATTGCCATAGAACATGAGGTCGCAAACTACATATTTAGTCACAAATGCAGGATATTCCAAAATTCGACCGACAAATTAAGAAGGATGATAGAAGGCATCAAGAGGATGAAAAATTGCCATAGAACATGAGGTCGCAAACTATATATTTAGTCACAAATGCAGGGTGTTCCAAAATTCGACCGACAGATTACGAAGGAAGATGGAAGGCATCAAGAGGACGAGAAATTGCCATAGAACATGAGATCGCAAACTACATATTTAGTCACAAATGCAGGATATTCCAAAATTCGACCGACAAATTAAGAAGGATGATAGAAGACATGAGAGGATGAAAAATTGCCATAGAACATGAGGTCGCAAACTATATATTTAGTCACAAATGCAGGGTGTTCCAAAATTCGACCGACAAATTAAGAAGGATTATAGAAGGCATCAAGAGGATGAAAAATTACCATAGAACATGAGGTCGCAAACTACATATTTAGTCACAAATGCAGGATATTCCAAAATTCGACCGACAAATTAAGAAGGATGATAGAAGGATTCAAGAGGATGAAAAATTGCCATAGAACATGAGGTCGCAAACTATATATTTAGTCACAAATACAGGGTATTCCAAAATTTGACCGACAAATTAAGGAGGATGATAGAAGGCATCAAGAGTATGAAAAATTGCCATAGAACATGAGGTCGCAAACTATGTATTTAGTCACAAATACAGGGTGTTTCAAAATTCAACCGACAAATTAAGAATGACGATAGAAGGCATCGAGAGGATGAAAAATTGCCAAAGAACATGAGGTCGCAAACAATATATTTAGTCACAAATGCAGGGTGTTCTAAAATTCGACCGACAGATTACGAAGGATGATGGAAGGCATCAAGAGTATGAAAAATTGCCTTGGAACATGAGATCGCAAACTACATATTTAGTCACAAATGCAGGATATTCCAAAATTCGACCGACAAATTAAGAAGGATGATAGAAGACATGAGAGGATGAAAAATTGCCATAGAACATGAGGTCGCAAAGTATATATTTAGTCACAAATACAGGGTATTCCAAAATTTGACCGACAACTTAAGAAGGATGATAGAAGGCATCAAGAGTATGAAAAATTGCCATAGAACATGAGGTCGCAAACTATGTATTTAATCACTAATAGGCGTTCCAAAATTCGACCGACAAATTAAGAAGGATGATAGAAGACATCAAGAGGATGAAAAATTGCCGTAGAACATGAGGTCGTAAACTATATATTTAGTCACAAATACAGGGTGTTTCAAAATTCGACCGACAAATTAAGAATGACGATAGAAGGCATCGAGAGGATGAAAAATTGCCAAAGAACATGAGGTCGCAAACAGTATATTTAGTAACAAATGCAGGGTGTTCTAAAATTCGACCGACAGATTACGAAGGATGATGGAAGGCATCAAGAGGATGAAAAATTGCCATAGAACATGAGATCGCAAACTACATATTTAGTCACAAATGCAGGATATTCCAAAATTCGACCGACAAATTAAGAAGGATAATAGAAGACATGAGAGGATGAAAAATTGCCATAGAACATGAGGTCGCAAAGTATATATTTAGTCACAAATACAGGGTATTCCAAAATTTGACCGACAAATTAAGAAGGATGATAGAAGGCATCAAGAGTATGAAAAATTGCCATAGAACATGAGGTCGCAAACTATATATTTAGTCACAAATACAGGGTGTTCCAAAATTCGACCGACAGATTACGAAAGATGATGGAAGGCATCAAGAGGATGAAAAATTGCCATAGATCATGAGATCGCAAACTACATATTTAGTCACAAATGCAGGATATTCCAAAATTCGACAGACAAATTAAGAAGGATGATAGAAGACATGAGAGGATGAAAAATTGCCATAGAACATGAGGTCGCAAAGTATATATTTAGTCACAAATACAGGGTATTCCAAAATTTGACCGACAAATTAAGAAGGATGATAGAAGGCATCAAGAGTATGAAAAATTGCCATAGAACATGAGGTCGCAAACTATGTATTTAGTTACAAATACAGGGTGTTCCAAAATTCGACCGACAGATTACGAAGGATGATGGAAGGCATTAAGAGAATGAAAAATTGCCGTAGAACATGAGGTCGCAAACTATATATTTAGTCACAAATACAGGGTGTTTCAAAATTCGACCGACAAATTAAGAAGGATGATAGAAGGCATCAAGAGGATGAAAAATTACCATAGAACATGAGGTCGCAAACTACATATTTCGTCACAAATGCAGGATATTCCAAAATTCGACCGACAAATTAAGAAGGATGATAGAAGGCATCAAGAGGATGAAAAATTCCCATAGAACATGAGGTCGCAAACTACATATTTAGTCACAAATGCAGGATATTCCAAAATTCGACCGACAAATTAAGAAGGATGATAGAAGGATTCAAGAGGATGAAAAATTGCCATAGAACATGAGGTCGCAAACTACATATTTAATCACAAATGCAGGATATTCCAAAATTCGACCGACAAATTAAGAAGGATGATAGAAGGCATCAAGAGGATGAAAAATTACCATAGAACATGAGGTCGCAAACTATATATTTAGTCACAAATACAGGGTGTTCCAAAATTCGACCGACAAATTAAGAAGGATGATAGAAGGCATCAAGAGGATGAAAAATTGCCATAGAACATGAGGTCGCAAACTATATATTTAGTCACAAATGCAGGGTGTTTCAAAATTCGACCGACAAATTAAGAAGGATGATGGAAGGCATCAAGAGGATGAAAAATTACCATAGAACATGAGGTCGCAAACTATATATTTAGTCACAAATACAGGGTGTTCCAAAATTCGACCGAGAAATTAAGAAGGATGATGGAAGGCATCAAGAGGATGAAAAATTGCCATAGAACATGAGGTCGCAAACTATATATTTAGTCACAAATGCAGGGTGTTCCAAAATTCGACCGACAAATTAAGAAGGATGATAGAAGGCATCAAGAGGATGAAAAATTGCCATAGAACATGAGGTCGCAAACTACATATTTAGTCACATATGCAGGATATTCCAAAATTCGACCGACAAATTAAGAAGGATGATAGAAGGCATCAAGAGGATGAAAAATTGCCATAGAACATGAGGTCGCAAACTATATATTTAGTCACAAATACAGGGTATTCCAAAATTTGACCGACAATTTAAGAAGGATGATAGAAGGCATCAAGAGTATGAAAAATTGCCATAGAACATGAGGTCGCAAACTATGTATTTAATCACAAATAGGCGTTCCAAAATTCGACCGACAGATTACGAAGGATGATGGAAGGCATCAAGAGGATGAAAAATTGCCATAGAACATGAGATCGCAAACTACATATTTAGTCACAAATGCAGGATATTCCAAAATTCGACCGACAAATTAAGAAGGATGATAGAAGACATGAGAGGATGAAAAATTGCCATAGAACATGAGGTCGCAAAGTATATATTTAGTCACAAATACAGGGTATTCCAAAATTTGACCGACAAATTAAGAAGGATGATAGAAGGCATCGAGAAGATGAAAAATTGCCATCGAACATGAGGTCGCAAACTACATATTTAGTCACAAATGCAGGATATTCCAAAATTCGACCGACAAATTAAGAAGGATGATAGAAGGCATCAAGAGGATGAAAAATTGCCATAGAACATGAGGTCGCAAACTACATATTTAGTCACAAATGCAGGATATTCCAAAATTCGACCGACAAATTAAGGATGATAGAAGGCATCAAGAGGATGAAAAATTACCATAGAACATGAGGTCGCAAACTATATATTTAGTCACAAATACAGGGTGTTTCAAAATTCGACCGACAAATTAAGAAGGATGATAGAAGGCATCAAGAGGATGAAAAATTACCATCGAACATGAGGTCGCAAACTACATATTTAGTCACAAATGCAGGATATTCCAAAATTCGACCGACAAATTAAGAAGGATGATAGAAGGATTCAAGAGGATGAAAAATTGCCATAGAACATGAGGTCGCAAACTATATATTTAGTCACAAATGCAGGGTGTTCCAAAATTTGACAGACAAATTAAGAAGGATGATAGAAGGCATCAAGAGTATGAAAAATTGCCATAGAACATGAGGTCGCAAACTATGTATTTAATCACAAATAGGCGTTCCAAAATTCGACCGACAAATTAAGAAGGATGATAGAAGGCATCAAGAAGATGAAAAATTGCCATAGAACATGAGGTCGCAAACTATATATTTAGTCACAAATACAGGGTATTCCAAAATTTGACCGACAAATTAAGAAGGATGATAGAAGGCATCAAGAGTATGAAAAATTGCCATAGAACATGAGGTCGCAAACTATGTATTTAGTCACAAATACAGGGTGTTCCAAAATTCGACCGACAGATTACGAAGGATGATGGAAGGCATCAAGAGAATGAAAAATTTCCGTAGAACATGAGGTTGCAAACTATATATTTAGTCACAAATACAGGGTGTTTCAAAATTCGACCGACAAATTAAGAAGGATGATAGAAGGCATCAAGAGGATGAAAAATTACCATAGAACATGAGGTCGCAAACTACATATTTAGTCACAAATACAGGGTGTTTCAAAATTCGACCGACAAATTAAGAATGACGATAGAAGGCATCGAGAGGATGAAAAATTGCCAAAGAACATGAGGTCGCAAACAATATATTTAGTCACAAATGCAGGGTGTTCTAAAATTCGACCGACAGATTACGAAGGATGATGGAAGGCATCAAGAGGATGAAAAATTGCCATAGAACATGAGCTCGCAAACTACATATTTAGTCACAAATGCAGGATATTCCAAAATTTTACCGACAAATTAAGAAGGATGATAGAAGACATGAGAGGATGAAAAATTGCCATAGAACATGAGGTCGCAAAGTATATATTTAGTCACAAATACAGGGTATTCCAAAATTTGACCGACAAATTAAGGAGGATGATAGAAGGCATCAAGAGTATGAAAATTTGCCATAGAACATGAGGTCGCAAACTATGTATTTAATCACAAATAGGCGTTCCAAAATTCGACCGACAAATTAAGAAGGATGATAGAAGACATCAAGAGGATGAAAAATTGCCGTAGAACATGAGGTCGCAAACTATATATGTAGTCACAAATACAGGGTGTTTCAAAATTCGACCGACAAATTAAGAATGACGATAGAAGGCATCGAGAGGATGAAAAATTGCCAAAGAACATGAGGTCGCAAACAATATATTTAGTCACAAATGCAGGGTGTTCTAAAATTCGACCGACAGATTACGAAGGATGATGGAAGGCATCAAGAGTATGAAAAATTGCCTTGGAACATGAGATCGCAAACTACATATTTAGTCACAAATGCAGGATATTCCAAAATTCGACCGACAAATTAAGAAGGATGATAGAAGGCATCAAGAAGATGAAAAATTGCCATAGAACATGAGGTCGCAAACTACATATTTAGTCACAAATGCAGGATATTCCAAAATTCGACCGACAAATTAAGAAGGATGATAGAAGGCATCAAGAGGATGAAAAATTGCCATAGAACATGAGGTCGCAAACTACATATTTAGTCCCAAATGCAGGATATTCCAAAATTCGACCGACAAATTAAGAAGGATGATAGAAGGCATCAAGAAGATGAAAAATTGCCATAGAACATGAGGTCGCAAACTACATATTTAGTCACAAATGCAGGATATTCCAAAATTCGACCGACAAATTAAGAAGGATGATAGAAGGCATCAAGAGGATGAAAAATTGCCATAGAACATGAGGTCGCAAACTACATATTTAGTCACAAATGCAGGATATTCCAAAATTCGACCGACAAATTAAGAAGGATGATAGAAGTCATCAAGAGGATGAAAAATTACCATAGAACATGAGGTCGCAAGCTATATATTTAGTCACAAATACAGGGTGTTTCAAAATTCGACCGACAAATTAAGAAGGATGATGGAAGGCATCAAGAGAATTAAAAATTGCCATAGAACATGAGGTCGCAAACTATATATTTAGGCACAAATGCAGGGTGTTCCAAAATTCGACCGACAAATTAAGAAGGATTATAGAAGGGATCAAGAGGATGAAAAATTACCATAGAACATGAGGTCGCAAACTACATATTTAGTCACAAATGCAGGATATTCCAAAATTCGACCGACAAATTAAGAAGGATGATAGAAGGATTCAAGAGGATGAAAAATTGCCATAGAACATGAGGTCGCAAACTATATATTTAGTCACAAATACAGGGTATTCCAAAATTTGACCGACAAATTAAGGAGGATGATAGAAGGCATCAAGAGTATGAAAAATTGCCATAGAACATGAGGTCGCAAACTATGTATTTAATCACAAATAGGCGTTCCAAAATTCAACCGACAAATTAAGAAGGATGATAGAAGACATCAAGAGGATGAAAAATTGCGTAGAACATGAGGTCGCAAACTATATATTTAGTCACAAATACAGGGTGTTTCAAAATTCGACCGACAAATTAAGAATGACGATAGAAGGCATCGAGAGGATGAAAAATTGCCAAAGAACATGAGGTCGCAAACAATATATTTAGTCACAAATGCAGGGTGTTCTAAAATTCGACCGACAGATTACGAAGGATGATGGAAGGCATCAAGAGGATGAAAAATTGCCATAGAACATGAGATCGCAAACTACATATTTAGTCACAAATGCAGGATATTCCAAAATTTTACCGACAAATTAAGAAGGATGATAGAAGACATGAGAGGATGAAAAATTGCCATAGAACATGAGGTCGCAAAGTATATATTTAGTCACAAATACAGGGTATTCCAAAATTTGACCGACAAATTAAGAAGGATGATAGAAGGCATGAAGAAGATGAAAAATTGCCATAGAACATGAGGTCGCAAACTATATATTTAGTCACAAATACAGGGTATTCCAAAATTTGACCGACAAATTAAGAAGGATGATAGAAGGCATCAAGAGTATGAAAAATTGCCATAGAACATGAGGTCGCAAACTATGTATTTAGTCACAAATACAGGGTGTTCCAAAATTCGACCGACAGATTACGAAGGATGATGGAAGGCATCAAGAGAATGAAAAATTGCCGTAGAACATGAGGTCGCAAACTATATATTTAGTCACAAATACAGGGTGTTTCAAAATTCGACCGACAAATTAAGAAGGATGATAGAAGGCATCAAGAGGATGAAAAATTACCATAGAACCTGAGGTCGCAAACTACATATTTAGTCACAAATGCAGGATATTCCAAAATTCGACCGACAAATTAAGAAGGATGATAGAAGGCATCAAGAGGATGAAAAATTACCATAGAACATGAGGTCGCAAACTACATATTTAGTCACAAATGCAGGATATTCCAAAATTCGACCGACAAAATAAGAAGGATGATAGAAGGCATCAAGAAGATGAAAAATTGCCATAGAACATGCGCTCGCAAACTATATATTTAGTCACAAATACAGGGTATTCCAAAATTTTACCGACAAATTAAGAAGGATGATAGAAGGCATCAAGAGTATGAAAATTTGCCATAGAACATGAGGTCGCAAACTATGTATGTAATCACAAATAGGCGTTCCAAAATTCGACCGACAAATTAGGAAGGATGATAGAAGACATCAAGAGGATAAAAATTGCCGTAGAACATGAGGTCGCAAACTATATATTTAGTCACAAATACAGGGTGTTTCAAAATTCGACCGACAAATTAAGAATGACGA
This sequence comes from Maratus speciosus, assembly GCA_963932465.1. Taxonomy (NCBI): domain Eukaryota; kingdom Metazoa; phylum Arthropoda; class Arachnida; order Araneae; family Salticidae; genus Maratus; species Maratus speciosus. The sequence continues at coordinate 324,661,001 of OZ010794.1, forward strand.
TAGAAGGCATCGAGAGGATGAAAAATTGCCAAAGAACATGAGGTCGCAAACAATATATTTAGTCACAAATGCAGGGTGTTCTAAAATTCGACCGACAGATTACGAAGGATGATGGAAGGCATCAAGAGTATGAAAAATTGCCTTGGAACATGAGATCGCAAACTACATATTTAGTCACAAATGCAGGATATTCAAAAATTCGACCGACAAATTAAGAAGGATGATAGAAGACATGAGAGGATGAAAAATTGCCATAGAACATGAGGTCGCAAAGTATATATTTAGTCACAAATACAGGGTATTCCAAAATTTGACCGACAAATTAAGAAGGATGATAGAAGGCATCAAGAGTATGAAAAATTGCCATAGAACATGAGGTCGCAAACTATGTATTTAATCACTAATAGGCGTTCCAAAATTCGACCGACAAATTAAGAAGGATGATAGAAGAAATCAAGAGGATGAAAAATTGCCGTAGAACATGAGGTCGCAAACTATATATTTAGTCACAAATACAGGGTGTTTCAAAATTCGACCGACAAATTAAGAATGACGATAGAAGGCATCGAGAGGATGAAAAATTGCCAAAGAACATGAGGTCGCAAACAATATATTTAGTCACAAATGCAGGGTGTTCTAAAATTCGACCGACAGATTACGAAGGATGATGGAAGGCATCAAGAGGATGAAAAATTGCCATAGAACATGAGATCGCAAACTACATATTTAGTCACAAATGCAGGATATTCCAAAATTCGACCGACAAATTAAGAAGGATGATAGAAGACATGAGAGGATGAAAAATTGCCATAGAACATGAGGTCGCAAAGTATATATTTAGTCACAAATACAGGGTATTCCAAAATTTGACCGACAAATTAAGAAGGATGATAGAAGGCATCAAGAGTATGAAAAATTGCCATAGAACATGAGGTCGCAAACTATATATTTAGTCACAAATACAGGGTGTTCGAAAATTCGACCGACAGATTACGAAAGATGATGGAAGGCATCAAGAGGATGAAAAATTGCCATAGATCATGAGATCGCAAACTACATATTTAGTCACAAATGCAGGATATTCCAAAATTCGACCGACAAATTAAGAAGGATGATAGAAGACATGAGAGGATGAAAAATTGCCATAGAACATGAGGTCGCAAAGTATATATTTAGTCACAAACACAGGGTATTCCAAAATTTGACCGACAAATTAAGAAGGATGATAGAAGGCATCAAGAAGATGAAAAATTGCCATAGAACATGAGGTCGCAAACTATATATTTAGTCACAAATACAGGGTATTCCAAAATTTGACCGACAAATTAAGAAGGATGATAGAAGGCATCAAGAGTATGAAAAATTGCCATAGAACATGAGGTCGCAAACTATGTATTTAGTCACAAATACAGGGTGTTCCAAAATTCGACCGACAGATTACGAAGGATGATGGAAGGCATCAAGAGAATGAAAAATTGCCGTAGAACATGAGGTCGCAAACTATATATTTAGTCACAAATACAGGGTGTTTCAAAATTCGACCGACAAATTAAGAAGGATGATAGAAGGCATCAAGAGGATGAAAAATTACCATAGAACATGAGGTCGCAAACTAAATATTTAGTCACAAGTGCAGGATATTCCAAAATTCGACCGATAAATTAAGAAGGATGATAGAAGGCATCAAGAGCATGAAAAATTACCATAGAACATGAGGTCGCAAACTACATATTTAGTCACAAATGCAGGATATTCCAAAATTCGACCGACAAAATAAGAAGGATGATAGAAGGCATCAAGAAGATGAAAAATTGCCATAGAACATGAGGTCGCAAACTACATATTTAGTCACAAATGCAGGATATTCCAAAATTCGACCGACAAATTAAGAAGGATGATAGAAGGATTCAAGAGGATGAAAAATTGCCATAGAACATGCGGTCGCAAACTATATATTTAGTCACAAATACAGGGTATTCCAAAATTTGACCGACAAATTAAGAAGGATGATAGAAGGCATCAAGAGTATGAAAATTTGCCATAGAACATGAGGTCGCAAACTATGTATTTAATCACAAATAGGCGTTCCAAAATTCGACCGACAAATTAAGAAGGATGATAGAAGACATCAAGAGGATAAAAAATTGCCGTAGAACATGAGGTCGCAAACTATATATTTAGTCACAAATACAGGGTATTCCAAAATTCGACCGACAAATTAAGAAGGATGATAGAAGACATGAGAGGATGAAAAATTGCCATAGAACATGAGGTCGCAAAGTATATATTTAGTCACAAATACAGGGTATTCCAAAATTTGACCGACAAATTAAGAAGGATGATAGAAGGCATCAAGAAGATGAAAAATTGCCATAGAACATGAGGTCGCAAACTACATATTTAGTCACAAATGCAGGATATTCCAAAATTCGACCGACAAATTAAGAAGGATGATAGAAGGCATCAAGAGGATGAAAAATTGCCATAGAACATGAGGTCGCAAACTACATATTTAGTCACAAATGCAGGATATTCCAAAATTCGACCGACAAATTAAGAAGGATGATAGAAGGCATCAAGAGGATGAAAAATTACCATAGAACATGAGGTCGCAAACTATATATTTAGTCACAAATACAGGGTGTTCCAAAATTCGACCGACAAATTAAGAAGGATGATGGAAGGCATCAAGAGAATGAAAAATTGCCATAGAACATGAGGTCGCAAACTATATATTTAGTCACAAATGCAGGGTGTTTCAAAATTCGACCGACAAATTAAGAAGGATGATAGAAGGCATCAAGAGGATGAAAAATTACCATAGAACATGAGGTCGCAAACTACATATTTAGTCACAAATGCAGGATATTCCAAAATTCGACCGACAAATTAAGAAGGATGATAGAAGGATTCAAGAGGATGAAAAATTGCCATAGAACATGAGGTCGCAAACTATATATTTAGTCACAAATGCAGGGTGTTCCAAAATTCGACCGACAAATTAAGAAGGATGATAGAAGGCATCAAGAGGATGAAAAATTGCCATAGAACATGAGGTCGCAAACTACATATTTAGTCCCAAATGCAGGATATTCCAAAATTCGACCGACAAATTAAGAAGGATGATAGAAGGCATCAAGAAGATGAAAAATTGCCATAGAACATGAGGTCGCAAACTACATATTTAGTCACAAATGCAGGATATTCCAAAATTCGACCGACAAATTAAGAAGGATGATAGAAGGCATCAAGAGGATGAAAAATTGCCATAGAACATGAGGTCGCAAACTACATATTTAGTCACAAATGCAGGATATTCCAAAATTCGACCGACAAATTAAGAAGGATGATAGAAGGCATCAAGAGGATGAAAAATTACCATAGAACATGAGGTCGCAAACTACATATTTAGTCACAAATGCAGGATATTCAAAAATTCGACTGACAAATTAAGAAGGATGATAGAAGGCATCAAGAGGATGAAAAATTACCATAGAACATGAGGTCGCAAACTATATATTTAGTCACAAATACAGGGTATTCCAAAATTTGACCGACAAATTAAGAAGGATGATAGAAGGCATCAAGAGTATTAAAAATTGCCATAGAATATGAGGTCGCAAACTATGTATTTAATCACAAATAGGCGTTCCAAAATTCGACCGACAAATTAAGAAGGATGATAGAAGACATCAAGAGGATGAAAAAATGCCATAGAACATGAGGTCGCAAACTACATATTTAGTCACAAATACAGGATATTCCAAAATTCGACCGACAAATTAAGAAGGAAGATAGAAGACATGAGAGGATGAAAAATTGCCATAGAACATGAGGTCGCAAAGTATGTATTTAGTCACAAATACAGGGTATTCCAAAATTTGACCGACAAATTAAGAAGGATGATAGAAGGCATCAAGAGTATGAAAAATTGCAATAGAACATGAGGTCGCAAACTATATATTTAGTCACAAATACAGGGTGTTCCAAAATTGCCATAGAAGATGAAAAATTGCCATAGAACATGAGGTCGCAAACTACATATTTAGTCACAAATGCAGGATATTCCAAAATTCGACCGACAAATTAAGAAGGATGATAGAAGGCATCAAGAGGATGAAAAATTGCCATAGAACATGAGGTCGCAAACTATATATTTAGTCACAAATGCAGGGTGTTCCAAAATTCGACCGACAGATTACGAAGGAAGATGGAAGGCATCAAGAGGACGAGAAATTGCCATAGAACATGAGATCGCAAACTACATATTTAGTCACAAATGCAGGATATTCCAAAATTCGACCGACAAATTAAGAAGGATGATAGAAGACATGAGAGGATGAAAAATTGCCATAGAACATGAGGTCGCAAACTATATATTTAGTCACAAATGCAGGGTGTTCCAAAATTCGACCGACAAATTAAGAAGGATTATAGAAGGCATCAAGAGGATGAAAAATTACCATAGAACATGAGGTCGCAAACTACATATTTAGTCACAAATGCAGGATATTCCAAAATTCGACCGACAAATTAAGAAGGATGATAGAAGGATTCAAGAGGATGAAAAATTGCCATAGAACATGAGGTCGCAAACTATATATTTAGTCACAAATACAGGGTATTCCAAAATTTGACCGACAAATTAAGGAGGATGATAGAAGGCATCAAGAGTATGAAAAATTGCCATAGAACATGAGGTCGCAAACTATGTATTTAGTCACAAATACAGGGTGTTTCAAAATTCAACCGACAAATTAAGAATGACGATAGAAGGCATCGAGAGGATGAAAAATTGCCAAAGAACATGAGGTCGCAAACAATATATTTAGTCACAAATGCAGGGTGTTCTAAAATTCGACCGACAGATTACGAAGGATGATGGAAGGCATCAAGAGTATGAAAAATTGCCTTGGAACATGAGATCGCAAACTACATATTTAGTCACAAATGCAGGATATTCCAAAATTCGACCGACAAATTAAGAAGGATGATAGAAGACATGAGAGGATGAAAAATTGCCATAGAACATGAGGTCGCAAAGTATATATTTAGTCACAAATACAGGGTATTCCAAAATTTGACCGACAACTTAAGAAGGATGATAGAAGGCATCAAGAGTATGAAAAATTGCCATAGAACATGAGGTCGCAAACTATGTATTTAATCACTAATAGGCGTTCCAAAATTCGACCGACAAATTAAGAAGGATGATAGAAGACATCAAGAGGATGAAAAATTGCCGTAGAACATGAGGTCGTAAACTATATATTTAGTCACAAATACAGGGTGTTTCAAAATTCGACCGACAAATTAAGAATGACGATAGAAGGCATCGAGAGGATGAAAAATTGCCAAAGAACATGAGGTCGCAAACAGTATATTTAGTAACAAATGCAGGGTGTTCTAAAATTCGACCGACAGATTACGAAGGATGATGGAAGGCATCAAGAGGATGAAAAATTGCCATAGAACATGAGATCGCAAACTACATATTTAGTCACAAATGCAGGATATTCCAAAATTCGACCGACAAATTAAGAAGGATAATAGAAGACATGAGAGGATGAAAAATTGCCATAGAACATGAGGTCGCAAAGTATATATTTAGTCACAAATACAGGGTATTCCAAAATTTGACCGACAAATTAAGAAGGATGATAGAAGGCATCAAGAGTATGAAAAATTGCCGTAGAACATGAGGTCGCAAACTATATATTTAGTCACAAATACAGGGTGTTCCAAAATCCGACCGACAGATTACGAAAGATGATGGAAGGCATCAAGAGGATGAAAAATTGCCATAGATCATGAGATCGCAAACTACATATTTAGTCACAAATGCAGGATATTCCAAAATTCGACAGACAAATTAAGAAGGATGATAGAAGACATGAGAGGATGAAAAATTGCCATAGAACATGAGGTCGCAAAGTATATATTTAGTCACAAATACAGGGTATTCCAAAATTTGACCGACAAATTAAGAAGGATGATAGAAGGCATCAAGAGTATGAAAAATTGCCATAGAACATGAGGTCGCAAACTATGTATTTAGTTACAAATACAGGGTGTTCCAAAATTCGACCGACAGATTACGAAGGATGATGGAAGGCATTAAGAGAATGAAAAATTGCCGTAGAACATGAGGTCGCAAACTATATATTTAGTCACAAATACAGGGTGTTTCAAAATTCGACCGACAAATTAAGAAGGATGATAGAAGGCATCAAGAGGATGAAAAATTACCATAGAACATGAGGTCGCAAACTACATATTTCGTCACAAATGCAGGATATTCCAAAATTCGACCGACAAATTAAGAAGGATGATAGAAGGCATCAAGAGGATGAAAAATTCCCATAGAACATGAGGTCGCAAACTACATATTTAGTCACAAATGCAGGATATTCCAAAATTCGACCGACAAATTAAGAAGGATGATAGAAGGATTCAAGAGGATGAAAAATTGCCATAGAACATGAGGTCGCAAACTACATATTTAATCACAAATGCAGGATATTCCAAAATTCGACCGACAAATTAAGAAGTATGATAGAAGGCATCAAGAGGATGAAAAATTGCCATAGAACATGAGGTCGCAAACTACATATTTAGTCACAAATGCAGGATATTCCAAAATTCGACCGACAAATTAAGAAGGATGATAGAAGGCATCAAGAGGATGAAAAATTACCATAGAACATGAGGTCGCAAACTATATATTTAGTCACAAATACAGGGTGTTCCAAAATTCGACCGACAAATTAAGAAGGATGATAGAAGGCATCAAGAGGATGAAAAATTGCCATAGAACATGAGGTCGCAAACTATATATTTAGTCACAAATGCAGGGTGTTTCAAAATTCGACCGACAAATTAAGAAGGATGATGGAAGGCATCAAGAGGATGAAAAATTACCATAGAACATGAGGTCGCAAACTATATATTTAGTCACAAATACAGGGTGTTCCAAAATTCGACCGAGAAATTAAGAAGGATGATGGAAGGCATCAAGAGGATGAAAAATTGCCATAGAACATGAGGTCGCAAACTATATATTTAGTCACAAATGCAGGGTGTTCCAAAATTCGACCGACAAATTAAGAAGGATGATAGAAGGCATCAAGAGGATGAAAAATTGCCATAGAACATGAGGTCGCAAACTACATATTTAGTCACATATGCAGGATATTCCAAAATTCGACCGACAAATTAAGAAGGATGATAGAAGGCATCAAGAGGATGAAAAATTGCCATAGAACATGAGGTCGCAAACTATATATTTAGTCACAAATACAGGGTATTCCAAAATTTGACCGACAATTTAAGAAGGATGATAGAAGGCATCAAGAGTATGAAAAATTGCCATAGAACATGAGGTCGCAAACTATGTATTTAATCACAAATAGGCGTTCCAAAATTCGACCGACAGATTACGAAGGATGATGGAAGGCATCAAGAGGATGAAAAATTGCCATAGAACATGAGATCGCAAACTACATATTTAGTCACAAATGCAGGATATTCCAAAATTCGACCGACAAATTAAGAAGGATGATAGAAGACATGAGAGGATGAAAAATTGCCATAGAACATGAGGTCGCAAAGTATATATTTAGTCACAAATACAGGGTATTCCAAAATTTGACCGACAAATTAAGAAGGATGATAGAAGGCATCGAGAAGATGAAAAATTGCCATCGAACATGAGGTCGCAAACTACATATTTAGTCACAAATGCAGGATATTCCAAAATTCGACCGACAAATTAAGAAGGATGATAGAAGGCATCAAGAGGATGAAAAATTGCCATAGAACATGAGGTCGCAAACTACATATTTAGTCACAAATGCAGGATATTCCAAAATTCGACCGACAAATTAAGGATGATAGAAGGCATCAAGAGGATGAAAAATTACCATAGAACATGAGGTCGCAAACTATATATTTAGTCACAAATACAGGGTGTTTCAAAATTCGACCGACAAATTAAGAAGGATGATAGAAGGCATCAAGAGGATGAAAAATTACCATCGAACATGAGGTCGCAAACTACATATTTAGTCACAAATGCAGGATATTCCAAAATTCGACCGACAAATTAAGAAGGATGATAGAAGGATTCAAGAGGATGAAAAATTGCCATAGAACATGAGGTCGCAAACTATATATTTAGTCACAAATGCAGGGTGTTCCAAAATTTGACAGACAAATTAAGAAGGATGATAGAAGGCATCAAGAGTATGAAAAATTGCCATAGAACATGAGGTCGCAAACTATGTATTTAATCACAAATAGGCGTTCCAAAATTCGACCGACAAATTAAGAAGGATGATAGAAGGCATCAAGAAGATGAAAAATTGCCATAGAACATGAGATCGCAAACTACATATTTAGTCACAAATGCAGGATATTCCAAAATTCGACCGACAAATTAAGAAGGATGATAGAAGGCATCAAGAAGATGAAAAATTGCCATAGAACATGAGGTCGCAAAGTATATATTTAGTCACAAATGCAGGGTATTCCAAAATTTGACCGACAAATTAAGAAGGATGATAGAAGGCATCAAGAAGATGAAAAATTGCCATAGAACATGAGGTCGCAAACTACATATTTAGTCACAAATGCAGGATATTCCAAAATTCGACCGACAAATTAAGAAGGATGATAGAAGGCATCAAGAGGATGAAAAATTGCCATAGAACATGAGGTCGCAAACTACATATTTAGTCACAAATGCAGGATATTCCAAAATTCGACCGACAAATTAAGGATGATAGAAGGCCTCAAGAGGATGAAAAATTACCATAGAACATGAGGTCGCAAACAATATATTTAGTCACAAATACAGGGTGTTTCAAAATTCGACCGACAAATTAAGAAGGATGATAGAAGGCATCAAGAGGATGAAAAATTACCATAGAACATGAGGTCGCAAACTATGTATTTAATCACAAATAGGCGTTCCAAAATTCGACCGATAAATTAAGAAGGATGATAGAAGGCATCAAGAGTATGAAAAATTGCCATAGAACATGAGGTCGCAAACTATATATTTAGTCACAAATACAGGGTGTTCCAAAATTCGACCGACAGATTACGAAAGATGATGGAAGGCATCAAGAGGATGAAAAATTGCCATAGAACATGAGATCGCAAACTACATATTTAGTCACAAATGCAGGATATTCCAAAATTCGACCGACAAATTAAGAAGGATGATAGAAGACATGAGAGGATGAAAAATTGCCATAGAACATGAGGTCGCAAAGTATATATTTAGTCACAAATACAGGGTATTCCAAAATTTGACCGACAAATTAAGAAGGATGATAGAAGGCATCAAGAAGATGAAAAATTGCCATAGAACATGAGGTCGCAAACTACATATTTAGTCACAAATGCAGGATATTCCAAAATTCGACCGACAAATTAAGAAGGATGATAGAAGGCATCAAGAGGATGAAAAATTGCCATAGAACATGAGGTCGCAAACTACATATTTAGTCACAAATGCAGGATATTCAAAAATTCGACCGACAAATTAAGAAGGATGATAGAAGGCATCAAGAGGATGAAAAATTGCCATAGAACATGAGGTCGCAAACTACATATTTAGTCACAAATGCAGGATGTTCTAAAATTCGACCGACAGATTACGAAGGATGATGGAAGGCATCAAGAGGATGAAAAATTGCCATAGAACATGAGATCGCAAACTACATATTTAGTCACAAATGCAGGATATTCCAAAATTCGACCGACAAATTAAGAAGGATTATAGAAGGCATCAAGAGGATGAAAAATTACCATAGAACATGAGGTCGCAAACTACATATTTAGTCACAAATGCAGGATATTCCAAAATTCGACCGACAAATTAAGAAGGATGATAGAAGGATTCAAGAGGATGAAAAATTGCCATAGAACATGAGGTCGCAAACTATATATTTAGTCACAAATACAGGGTATTCCAAAATTTGACCGACAAATTAAGGAGGATGATAGAAGGCATCAAGAGTATGAAAAATTGCCATAGAACATGAGGTCGCAAACTATGTATTTAGTCACAAATACAGGGTGTTTCAAAATTCAACCGACAAATTAAGAATGACGATAGAAGGCATCGAGAGGATGAAAAATTGCCAAAGAACATGAGGTCGCAAACAATATATTTAGTCACAAATGCAGGGTGTTCTAAAATTCGACCGACAGATTACGAAGGATGATGGAAGGCATCAAGAGTATGAAAAATTGCCTTGGAACATGAGATCGCAAACTACATATTTAGTCACAAATGCAGGATATTCCAAAATTCGACCGACAAATTAAGAAGGATGATAGAAGACATGAGAGGATGAAAAATTGCCATAGAACATGAGGTCGCAAAGTATATATTTAGTCACAAATACAGGGTATTCCAAAATTTGACCGACAACTTAAGAAGGATGATAGAAGGCATCAAGAGTATGAAAAATTGCCATAGAACATGAGGTCGCAAACTATATATTTAGTCACAAATGCAGGGTGTTCCAAAATTCGACCGACAAATTAAGAAGGATTATAGAAGGCATCAAGAGGATGAAAAATTACCATAGAACATGAGGTCGCAAACTACATATTTAGTCACAAATGCAGGATATTCCAAAATTCGACCGACAAATTAAGAAGGATGATAGAAGGATTCAAGAGGATGAAAAATTGCCATAGAACATGAGGTCGCAAACTATATATTTAGTCACAAATACAGGGTATTCCAAAATTTGACCGACAAATTAAGGAGGATGATAGAAGGCATCAAGAGTATGAAAAATTGCCATAGAACATGAGGTCGCAAACTATGTATTTAGTCACAAATACAGGGTGTTTCAAAATTCAACCGACAAATTAAGAATGACGATAGAAGGCATCGAGAGGATGAAAAATTGCCAAAGAACATGAGGTCGCAAACAATATATTTAGTCACAAATGCAGGGTGTTCTAAAATTCGACCGACAGATTACGAAGGATGATGGAAGGCATCAAGAGTATGAAAAATTGCCTTGGAACATGAGATCGCAAACTACATATTTAGTCACAAATGCAGGATATTCCAAAATTCGACCGACAAATTAAGAAGGATGATAGAAGACATGAGAGGATGAAAAATTGCCATAGAACATGAGGTCGCAAAGTATATATTTAGTCACAAATACAGGGTATTCCAAAATTTGACCGACAACTTAAGAAGGATGATAGAAGGCATCAAGAGTATGAAAAATTGCCATAGAACATGAGGTCGCAAACTATGTATTTAATCACTAATAGGCGTTCCAAAATTCGACCGACAAATTAAGAAGGATGATAGAAGACATCAAGAGGATGAAAAATTGCCGTAGAACATGAGGTCGTAAACTATATATTTAGTCACAAATACAGGGTGTTTCAAAATTCGACCGACAAATTAAGAATGACGATAGAAGGCATCGAGAGGATGAAAAATTGCCAAAGAACATGAGGTCGCAAACAGTATATTTAGTAACAAATGCAGGGTGTTCTAAAATTCGACCGACAGATTACGAAGGATGATGGAAGGCATCAAGAGGATGAAAAATTGCCATAGAACATGAGATCGCAAACTACATATTTAGTCACAAATGCAGGATATTCCAAAATTCGACCGACAAATTAAGAAGGATAATAGAAGACATGAGAGGATGAAAAATTGCCATAGAACATGAGGTCGCAAAGTATATATTTAGTCACAAATACAGGGTATTCCAAAATTTGACCGACAAATTAAGAAGGATGATAGAAGGCATCAAGAGTATGAAAAATTGCCATAGAACATGAGGTCGCAAACTATATATTTAGTCACAAATACAGGGTGTTCCAAAATTCGACCGACAGATTACGAAAGATGATGGAAGGCATCAAGAGGATGAAAAATTGCCATAGATCATGAGATCGCAAACTACATATTTAGTCACAAATGCAGGATATTCCAAAATTCGACAGACAAATTAAGAAGGATGATAGAAGACATGAGAGGATGAAAAATTGCCATAGAACATGAGGTCGCAAAGTATATATTTAGTCACAAATACAGGGTATTCCAAAATTTGACCGACAAATTAAGAAGGATGATAGAAGGCATCAAGAGTATGAAAAATTGCCATAGAACATGAGGTCGCAAACTATGTATTTAGTTACAAATACAGGGTGTTCCAAAATTCGACCGACAGATTACGAAGGATGATGGAAGGCATTAAGAGAATGAAAAATTGCCGTAGAACATGAGGTCGCAAACTATATATTTAGTCACAAATACAGGGTGTTTCAAAATTCGACCGACAAATTAAGAAGGATGATAGAAGGCATCAAGAGGATGAAAAATTACCATAGAACATGAGGTCGCAAACTACATATTTCGTCACAAATGCAGGATATTCCAAAATTCGACCGACAAATTAAGAAGGATGATAGAAGGCATCAAGAGGATGAAAAATTCCCATAGAACATGAGGTCGCAAACTACATATTTAATCACAAATGCAGGATATTCCAAAATTCGACCGACAAATTAAGAAGTATGATAGAAGGCATCAAGAGGATGAAAAATTGCCATAGAACATGAGGTCGCAAACTACATATTTAGTCACAAATGCAGGATATTCCAAAATTCGACCGACAAATTAAGAAGGATGATAGAAGGCATCAAGAGGATGAAAAATTACCATAGAACATGAGGTCGCAAACTATATATTTAGTCACAAATACAGGGTGTTCCAAAATTCGACCGACAAATTAAGAAGGATGATAGAAGGCATCAAGAGGATGAAAAATTGCCATAGAACATGAGGTCGCAAACTATATATTTAGTCACAAATGCAGGGTGTTTCAAAATTCGACCGACAAATTAAGAAGGATGATGGAAGGCATCAAGAGGATGAAAAATTACCATAGAACATGAGGTCGCAAACTATATATTTAGTCACAAATACAGGGTGTTCCAAAATTCGACCGAGAAATTAAGAAGGATGATGGAAGGCATCAAGAGGATGAAAAATTGCCATAGAACATGAGGTCGCAAACTATATATTTAGTCACAAATGCAGGGTGTTCCAAAATTCGACCGACAAATTAAGAAGGATGATAGAAGGCATCAAGAGGATGAAAAATTGCCATAGAACATGAGGTCGCAAACTATATATTTAGTCACAAATACAGGGTATTCCAAAATTTGACCGACAATTTAAGAAGGATGATAGAAGGCATCAAGAGTATGAAAAATTGCCATAGAACATGAGGTCGCAAACTATGTATTTAATCACAAATAGGCGTTCCAAAATTCGACCGACAGATTACGAAGGATGATGGAAGGCATCAAGAGGATGAAAAATTGCCATAGAACATGAGATCGCAAACTACATATTTAGTCACAAATGCAGGATATTCCAAAATTCGACCGACAAATTAAGAAGGATGATAGAAGACATGAGAGGATGAAAAATTGCCATAGAACATGAGGTCGCAAAGTATATATTTAGTCACAAATACAGGGTATTCCAAAATTTGACCGACAAATTAAGAAGGATGATAGAAGGCATCGAGAAGATGAAAAATTGCCATCGAACATGAGGTCGCAAACTACATATTTAGTCACAAATGCAGGATATTCCAAAATTCGACCGACAAATTAAGAAGGATGATAGAAGGCATCAAGAGGATGAAAAATTGCCATAGAACATGAGGTCGCAAACTACATATTTAGTCACAAATGCAGGATATTCCAAAATTCGACCGACAAATTAAGGATGATAGAAGGCATCAAGAGGATGAAAAATTACCATAGAACATGAGGTCGCAAACTATATATTTAGTCACAAATACAGGGTGTTTCAAAATTCGACCGACAAATTAAGAAGGATGATAGAAGGCATCAAGAGGATGAAAAATTACCATCGAACATGAGGTCGCAAACTACATATTTAGTCACAAATGCAGGATATTCCAAAATTCGACCGACAAATTAAGAAGGATGATAGAAGGATTCAAGAGGATGAAAAATTGCCATAGAACATGAGGTCGCAAACTATATATTTAGTCACAAATGCAGGGTGTTCCAAAATTTGACAGACAAATTAAGAAGGATGATAGAAGGCATCAAGAATATGAAAAATTGCCATAGAACATGAGGTCGCAAACTATGTATTTAATCACAAATAGGCGTTCCAAAATTCGACCGACAAATTAAGAAGGATGATAGAAGGCATCAAGAAGATGAAAAATTGCCATAGAACATGAGATCGCAAACTACATATTTAGTCACAAATGCAGGATATTCCAAAATTCGACCGACAAATTAAGAAGGATGATAGAAGGCATCAAGAAGATGAAAAATTGCCATAGAACATGAGGTCGCAAAGTATATATTTAGTCACAAATGCAGGGTATTCCAAAATTTGACCGACAAATTAAGAAGGATGATAGAAGGCATCAAGAAGATGAAAAATTGCCATAGAACATGAGGTCGCAAACTACATATTTAGTCACAAATGCAGGATATTCCAAAATTCGACCGACAAATTAAGAAGGATGATAGAAGGCATCAAGAGTATGAAAAATTGCCATAGAACATGAGGTCGCAAACTATGTATTTAGTTACAAATACAGGGTGTTCCAAAATTCGACCGACAGATTACGAAGGATGATGGAAGGCATTAAGAGAATGAAAAATTGCCGTAGAACATGAGGTCGCAAACTATATATTTAGTCACAAATACAGGGTGTTTCAAAATTCGACCGACAAATTAAGAAGGATGATAGAAGGCATCAAGAGGATGAAAAATTACCATAGAACATGAGGTCGCAAACTACATATTTCGTCACAAATGCAGGATATTCCAAAATTCGACCGACAAATTAAGAAGGATGATAGAAGGCATCAAGAGGATGAAAAATTCCCATAGAACATGAGGTCGCAAACTACATATTTAATCACAAATGCAGGATATTCCAAAATTCGACCGACAAATTAAGAAGTATGATAGAAGGCATCAAGAGGATGAAAAATTGCCATAGAACATGAGGTCGCAAACTACATATTTAGTCACAAATGCAGGATATTCCAAAATTCGACCGACAAATTAAGAAGGATGATAGAAGGCATCAAGAGGATGAAAAATTACCATAGAACATGAGGTCGCAAACTATATATTTAGTCACAAATACAGGGTGTTCCAAAATTCGACCGACAAATTAAGAAGGATGATAGAAGGCATCAAGAGGATGAAAAATTGCCATAGAACATGAGGTCGCAAACTATATATTTAGTCACAAATGCAGGGTGTTTCAAAATTCGACCGACAAATTAAGAAGGATGATGGAAGGCATCAAGAGGATGAAAAATTACCATAGAACATGAGGTCGCAAACTATATATTTAGTCACAAATACAGGGTGTTCCAAAATTCGACCGAGAAATTAAGAAGGATGATGGAAGGCATCAAGAGGATGAAAAATTGCCATAGAACATGAGGTCGCAAACTATATATTTAGTCACAAATGCAGGGTGTTCCAAAATTCGACCGACAAATTAAGAAGGATGATAGAAGGCATCAAGAGGATGAAAAATTGCCATAGAACATGAGGTCGCAAACTACATATTTAGTCACATATGCAGGATATTCCAAAATTCGACCGACAAATTAAGAAGGATGATAGAAGGCATCAAGAGGATGAAAAATTGCCATAGAACATGAGGTCGCAAACTATATATTTAGTCACAAATACAGGGTATTCCAAAATTTGACCGACAATTTAAGAAGGATGATAGAAGGCATCAAGTGTATGAAAAATTGCCATAGAACATGAGGTCGCAAACTATGTATTTAATCACAAATAGGCGTTCCAAAATTCGACCGACAGATTACGAAGGATGATGGAAGGCATCAAGAGGATGAAAAATTGCCATAGAACATGAGATCGCAAACTACATATTTAGTCACAAATGCAGGATATTCCAAAATTCGACCGACAAATTAAGAAGGATGATAGAAGACATGAGAGGATGAAAAATTGCCATAGAACATGAGGTCGCAAAGTATATATTTAGTCACAAATACAGGGTATTCCAAAATTTGACCGACAAATTAAGAAGGATGATAGAAGGCATCGAGAAGATGAAAAATTGCCATCGAACATGAGGTCGCAAACTACATATTTAGTCACAAATGCAGGATATTCCAAAATTCGACCGACAAATTAAGAAGGATGATAGAAGGCATCAAGAGGATGAAAAATTGCCATAGAACATGAGGTCGCAAACTACATATTTAGTCACAAATGCAGGATATTCCAAAATTCGACCGACAAATTAAGGATGATAGAAGGCATCAAGAGGATGAAAAATTACCATAGAACATGAGGTCGCAAACTATATATTTAGTCACAAATACAGGGTGTTTCAAAATTCGACCGACAAATTAAGAAGGATGATAGAAGGCATCAAGAGGATGAAAAATTACCATCGAACATGAGGTCGCAAACTACATATTTAGTCACAAATGCAGGATATTCCAAAATTCGACCGACAAATTAAGAAGGATGATAGAAGGATTCAAGAGGATGAAAAATTGCCATAGAACATGAGGTCGCAAACTATATATTTAGTCACAAATGCAGGGTGTTCCAAAATTTGACAGACAAATTAAGAAGGATGATAGAAGGCATCAAGAGTATGAAAAATTGCCATAGAACATGAGGTCGCAAACTATGTATTTAATCACAAATAGGCGTTCCAAAATTCGACCGACAAATTAAGAAGGATGATAGAAGGCATCAAGAAGATGAAAAATTGCCATAGAACATGAGATCGCAAACTACATATTTAGTCACAAATGCAGGATATTCCAAAATTCGACCGACAAATTAAGAAGGATGATAGAAGGCATCAAGAAGATGAAAAATTGCCATAGAACATGAGGTCGCAAAGTATATATTTAGTCACAAATGCAGGGTATTCCAAAATTTGACCGACAAATTAAGAAGGATGATAGAAGGCATCAAGAAGATGAAAAATTGCCATAGAACATGAGGTCGCAAACTACATATTTAGTCACAAATGCAGGATATTCCAAAATTCGACCGACAAATTAAGAAGGATGATAGAAGGCATCAAGAGGATGAAAAATTGCCATAGAACATGAGGTCGCAAACTACATATTTAGTCACAAATGCAGGATATTCCAAAATTCGACCGACAAATTAAGGATGATAGAAGGCCTCAAGAGGATGAAAAATTACCATAGAACATGAGGTCGCAAACAATATATTTAGTCACAAATACAGGGTGTTTCAAAATTCGACCGACAAATTAAGAAGGATGATAGAAGGCATCAAGAGGATGAAAAATTACCATAGAACATGAGGTCGCAAACTATGTATTTAATCACAAATAGGCGTTCCAAAATTCGACCGATAAATTAAGAAGGATGATAGAAGGCATCAAGAGTGTGAAAAATTGCCATAGAACATGAGGTCGCAAACTATATATTTAGTCACAAATACAGGGTGTTCCAAAATTCGACCGACAGATTACGAAAGATGATGGAAGGCATCAAGAGGATGAAAAATTGCCATAGAACATGAGATCGCAAACTACATATTTAGTCACAAATGCAGGATATTCCAAAATTCGACCGACAAATTAAGAAGGATGATAGAAGACATGAGAGGATGAAAAATTGCCATAGAACATGAGGTCGCAAAGTATATATTTAGTCACAAATACAGGGTATTCCAAAATTTGACCGACAAATTAAGAAGGATGATAGAAGGCATCAAGAAGATGAAAAATTGCCATAGAACATGAGGTCGCAAACTACATATTTAGTCACAAATGCAGGATATTCCAAAATTCGACCGACAAATTAAGAAGGATGATAGAAGGCATCAAGAGGATGAAAAATTGCCATAGAACATGAGGTCGCAAACTACATATTTAGTCACAAATGCAGGATATTCAAAAATTCGACCGACAAATTAAGAAGGATGATAGAAGGCATCAAGAGGATGAAAAATTGCCATAGAACATGAGGTCGCAAACTACATATTTAGTCACAAATGCAGGATGTTCTAAAATTCGACCGACAGATTACGAAGGATGATGGAAGGCATCAAGAGGATGAAAAATTGCCATAGAACATGAGATCGCAAACTACATATTTAGTCACAAATGCAGGATATTCCAAAATTCGACCGACAAATTAAGAAGGATGATAGAAGACATGAGAGGATGAAAAATTGCCATAGAACATGAGGTCGCAAAGTATGTATTTAGTCACAAATACAGGGTATTCCAAAATTTGACCGACAAATTAAGAAGGATGATAGAAGGCATCAAGAGTATGAAAAATTGCAATAGAACATGAGGTCGCAAACTATATATTTAGTCACAAATACAGGGTGTTCCAAAATTCGACCGACAGATTACGAAAGATGATGGAAGGCATCAAGAGGATGAAAAATTGCCATAGAACATGAGATCGCAAACTACATATTTAGTCACAAATGCAGGATATTCCAAAATTCGACCGACAAATTAAGAAGGATGATAGAAGACATGAGAGGATGAAAAATTGCCATAGAACATGAGGTCGCAAAGTATATATTTAGTCACAAATACAGGGTATTCCAAAATTTGACCGACAAATTAAGAAGGATGATAGAAGGCATCAAGAAGATGAAAAATTGCCATAGAACATGAGGTCGCAAACTACATATTTAGTCACAAATGCAGGATATTCCAAAATTCGACCGACAAATTAAGAAGGATGATAGAAGGCATCAAGAGGATGAAAAAATGCCATAGAACATGAGGTCGCAAACTACATATTTAGTCACAAATGCAGGATATTCAAAAATTCGACCGACAAATTAAGAAGGATGATAGAAGGCATCAAGAGGATGAAAAATTACCATAGAACATGAGGTCGCAAACTATATATTTAGTCACAAATACAGGGTATTCCAAAATTTGACCGACAAATTAAGAAGGATGATAGAAGGCATCAAGAGTATGAAAAATTGCCATAGAACATGAGGTCGCAAACTATGTATTTAATCACAAATAGGCGTTCCAAAATTCGACCGACAAATTAAGAAGGATGATAGAAGGCATCAAGATTATGAAAAATTGCCATAGAACATGAGGTCGCAAACTATATATTTAGTCACAAATACAGGGTGTTCCAAAATTCGACCGACAGATTACGAAAGATGATGGAAGGCATTAGAGGATGAAAAATTGCCATAGATCATGAGATCGCAAAATACATATTTAGTCACAAATGCAGGATATTCCAAAATTCGACCGACAAATTAAGAAGGATGATTGAAGGCATCAAGAGTATGAAAAATTGCCATAGAACATGAGGTCGCAAACTATGTATTTAATCACAAATAGGCGTTCCAAAATTCGACCGACAAATTAAGAAGGATGATAGAAGACATCAAGAGGATGAAAAATTACCATAGAACCTGAGATCGCAAACTATATATTTAGTCACAAATGCAGGATATTCCAAAATTCGACCGACAAATTAAGAAGGATGATTGAAGGCATCAAGAGTATGAAAAATTGCCATAGAACATGAGGTCGCAAACTATGAATTTAATCACAAATAGGCGTTCCAAAATTCGACCGACAAATTAAGAAGGATGATAGAAGACATCAAGAGGATGAAAAATTGCCGTAGAACATGAGGTCGCAAACTATATATTTAGTCACAAATACAGGGTGTTTCAAAATTCGACCGACAAATTAGGAATGACGATAGAAGGCATCGAGAGGATGAAAAATTGCCAAAGAACATGAGGTCGCAAACAGTATATTTAGTAACAAATGCAGGGTGTTCCAAAATTTGACCGACAAATTAAGAAGGATGATAGAAGGCATCAAGAGGATGAAAAATTGCCATAGAACATGAGATCGCAAACTACATATTTAGTCACAAATGCAGATATTCCAAAATTCGACCGACAAATTAAGAAGGATGATAGAAGACATGAGAGGATGAAAAATTGCCATAGAACATGAGGTCGCAAAGTATATATTTAGTCACAAATACAGGGTATTCCAAAATTTGTCCGACAAATTAAGAAGGATGATAGAAGGCATCAAGATTATGAAAAATTGCCATAGAACATGAGGTCGCAAACTATATATTTAGTCACAAATACAGGGTGTTCCAAAATTCGACCGACAGATTACGAAAGATGATGGAAGGCATCAAGAGGATGAAAAATTGCCATAGATCATGAGATCGCAAACTACATATTTAGTCACAAATGCAGGATATTCCAAAATTCGACCGACAAATTAAGAAGGATGATTGAAGGCATCAAGAGGATGAAAAATTGCCATAGAACATGAGGTCGCAAACTATATATTTAGTCACAAATACAGGGTATTCCAAAATTTGACCGACAAATTAAGAAGGATGATAGAAGGCATCAAGAGTATGAAAAATTGCCATAGAACATGAGGTCGCAAACTATGTATTTAATCACAAATAGGCGTTCCAAAATTCGACCGACAAATTAAGAAGGATGATAGAAGACATCAAGAGGATGAAAAATTGCCGTAGAACATGAGGTCGCAAACTATATATTTAGTCACAAATACAGGGTGTTTCAAAATTCGACCGACAAATTAGGAATGACGATAGAAGGCATCGAGAGGATGAAAAATTGCCAAAGAACATGAGGTCGCAAACAGTATATTTAGTAACAAATGCAGGGTGTTCTAAAATTTGACCGAGTGATTAAGAAGGATGATAGAAGACATCAAGAGGATGAAAAATTGCCGTAGAACATGAGGTCGCAAACTATATATTTAGTCACAAATACAGGGTGTTTCAAAATTCGACCGAAAAATGAAGAATGATGATAGAAGGCATCGAGAGGATGAAAAATTGCCAAAGAACATGAGGTCGCAAACTATATATTTAGTCACAAATGCAGGGTGTTCCAAAATTCGACCGACAGATTACGAAGGAAGATGGAAGGCATCAAGAGGACGAGAAATTGCCATAGAACATGAGATCGCAAACTACATATTTAGTCACAAATGCAGGATATTCCAAAATTCGACCGACAAATTAAGAAGGATGATAGAAGGCATCAAGAAGATGAAAAATTGCCATAGAACATGAGGTCGCAAACTACATATTTAGTCACAAATGCAGGATATTCCAAAATTCGACCGACAAATTAAGAAGGATGATAGAAGGCATCAAGAGGATGAAAAATTGCCATAGAACATGAGGTCGCAAACTACATATTTAGTCACAAATGCAGGGTGTTCTAAAATTCGACCGACAGATTACGAAGGATGATGGAAGGCATCAAGAGGATGAAAAATTGCCATAGAACATGAGATCGCAAACTACATATTTAGTCACAAATGCAGGATATTCCAAAATTCGACCGACAAATTAAGAAGGATGATAGAAGACATGAGAGGATGAAAAATTGCCATAGAACATGAGTTCGCAAAGTATGTATTTAGTCACAAATACAGGGTATTCCAAAATTTGACCGACAAATTAAGAAGGATGATAGAAGGCATCAAGAGTATGAAAAATTGCCATAGAACATGAGGTCGCAAACTATATATTTAGTCACAAATACAGGGTGTTCCAAAATTCGACCGACAGATTACGAAAGATGATGGAAGGCATCAAGAGGATGAAAAATTGCCATAGAACATGAGATCGCAAACTACATATTTAGTCACAAATGCAGGATATTCCAAAATTCGACCGACAAATTAAGAAGGATGATAGAAGACATGAGAGGATGAAAAATTGCCATAGAACATGAGGTCGCAAAGTATATATTTAGTCACAAATACAGGGTATTCCAAAATTTGACCGACAAATTAAGAAGGATGATAGAAGGCATCAAGAAGATGAAAAATTGCCATAGAACATGAGGTCGCAAACTACATATTTAGTCACAAATGCAGGATATTCCAAAATTCGACCGACAAATTAAGAAGGATGATAGAAGGCATCAAGAGGATGAAAAATTGCCATAGAACATGAGGTCGCAAACTACATATTTAGTCACAAATGCAGGATATTCAAAAATTCGACTGACAAATTAAGAAGGATGATAGAAGGCATCAAGAGGATGAAAAATTACCATAGAACATGAGGTCGCAAACTATATATTTAGTCACAAATACAGGGTATTCCAAAATTTGACCGACAAATTAAGAAGGATGATAGAAGGCATCAAGAGTATGAAAAATCGCCATAGAATATGAGGTCGCAAACTATGTATTTAATCACAAATAGGCGTTCCAAAATTCGACCGACAAATTAAGAAGGATGATAGAAGACATCAAGAGGATGAAAAAATGCCATAGAACATGAGGTCGCAAACTACATATTTAGTCACAAATACAGGATATTCCAAAATTCGACCGACAAATTAAGAAGGATGATAGAAGGCATCAAGAGGATGAAAAATTGCCATAGAACATGAGGTCGCAAACTACATATTTAGTCACAAATGCAGGATGTTCTAAAATTCGACCGACAGATTACGAAGGATGATGGAAGGCATCAAGAGGATGAAAAATTGCCATAGAACATGAGATCGCAAACTACATATTTAGTCACAAATGCAGGATATTCCAAAATTCGACCGACAAATTAAGAAGGATGATAGAAGACATGAGAGGATGAAAAATTGCCATAGAACATGAGGTCGCAAAGTATGTATTTAGTCACAAATACAGGGTATTCCAAAATTTGACCGACAAATTAAGAAGGATGATAGAAGGCATCAAGAGTATGAAAAATTGCAATAGAACATGAGGTCGCAAACTATATATTTAGTCACAAATACAGGGTGTTCCAAAATTCGACCGACAGATTACGAAAGATGATGGAAGGCATCAAGAGGATGAAAAATTGCCATAGAACATGAGATCGCAAACTACATATTTAGTCACAAATGCAGGATATTCCAAAATTCGACCGACAAATTAAGAAGGATGATAGAAGACATGAGAGGATGAAAAATTGCCATAGAACATGAGGTCGCAAAGTATATATTTAGTCACAAATACAGGGTATTCCAAAATTTGACCGACAAATTAAGAAGGATGATAGAAGGCATCAAGAAGATGAAAAATTGCCATAGAACATGAGGTCGCAAACTACATATTTAGTCACAAATGCAGGATATTCCAAAATTCGACCGACAAATTAAGAAGGATGATAGAAGGCATCAAGAGGATGAAAAAATGCCATAGAACATGAGGTCGCAAACTACATATTTAGTCACAAATGCAGGATATTCAAAAATTCGACCGACAAATTAAGAAGGATGATAGAAGGCATCAAGAGGATGAAAAATTACCATAGAACATGAGGTCGCAAACTATATATTTAGTCACAAATACAGGGTATTCCAAAATTTGACCGACAAATTAAGAAGGATGATAGAAGGCATCAAGAGTATGAAAAATTGCCATAGAACATGAGGTCGCAAACTATGTATTTAATCACAAATAGGCGTTCCAAAATTCGACCGACAAATTAAGAAGGATGATAGAAGGCATCAAGATTATGAAAAATTGCCATAGAACATGAGGTCGCAAACTATATATTTAGTCACAAATACAGGATATTCCAAAATTCGACCGACAAATTAAGAAGGATGATGGAAGGCATTAGAGGATGAAAAATTGCCATAGATCATGAGATCGCAAAATACATATTTAGTCACAAATGCAGGATATTCCAAAATTCGACCGACAAATTAAGAAGGATGATAGAAGACATGAGAGGATGAAAAATTGCCATAGAACATGAGGTCGCAAAGTATGTATTTAGTCACAAATACAGGGTATTCCAAAATTTGACCGACAAATTAAGAAGGATGATAGAAGGCATCAAGAAGATGAAAAATTGCCATAGAACATTAGGTCACAAACTACATATTTAGTCACAAATGCAGGATATTCCAAAATTGGACCGACAAATAAAGAAGGATGATAGAAGGCATCAAGAGGATGAAAAATTACCATAGAACCTGAGGTCGCAAACTATATATTTAGTCACAAATACAGGGTGTTCCAAAATTCGACCGACAAATTAAGAAGGATGATGGAAGGCATCAAGAGAATGAAAAATTGCCATAGAACATGAGGTCGCAAACAATATATTTAGTCACAAATGCAGGGTGTTTCAAAATTCGACCGACAAATTAAGAAGGATGATAGAAGGCATCAAGAGGATGAAAAATTACCATAGAACATGAGGTCGCAAACTACATATTTAGTCACAAATGCAGGATATTCCAAAATTCGACCGACAAATTAAGAAGGATGACAGAAGGATTCAAGAGGATGAAAAATTGCCATAGAACATGAGGTCGCAAACTATATATTTAGGCACAAATGCAGGGTGTTCCAAAATTCGACCGACAAATTAAGAAGGATGATAGAAGGCATCAAGAGGATGAAAAATTGCCATAGAACATGAGGTCGCAAACTACATATTTAGTCACAAATGCAGGATATTCCAAAATTCGACCGACAAATTAAGAAGGATGATGGAAGGCATCAAGAGAATGAAAAATTGCCATAGAACATGAGGTCGCAAACAATATATTTAGTCACAAATGCAGGGTGTTTCAAAATTCGACCGACAAATTAAGAAGGATGATAGAAGGCATCAAGAGGATGAAAAATTACCATAGAACATGAGGTCGCAAACTACATATTTAGTCACAAATGCAGGATATTCCAAAATTCGACCGACAAATTAAGAAGGATGATAGAAGGATTCAAGAGGATGAAAAATTGCCATAGAACATGAGGTCGCAAACTATATATTTAGGCACAAATGCAGGGTGTTCCAAAATTCGACCGACAAATTAAGAAGGATGATAGAAGGCATCAAGAGGATGAAAAATTGCCATAGAACATGAGGTCGCAAACTACATATTTAGTCACAAATGCAGGATATTCCAAAATTCGACCGACAAATTAAGAAGGATGATTGAAGGCATCAAGAGTATGAAAAATTGCCATAGAACATGAGGTCGCAAACTATGTATTTAATCACAAATAGGCGTTCCAAAATTCGACCGACAAATTAAGAAGGATGATAGAAGACATCAAGAGGATGAAAAATTGCCGTAGAACATGAGGTCGCAAACTATATATTTAGTCACAAATACAGGGTGTTTCAAAATTCGACCGACAAATTAGGAATGACGATAGAAGGCATCGAGAGGATGAAAAATTGCCAAAGAACATGAGGTCGCAAACAGTATATTTAGTAACAAATGCAGGGTGTTCCAAAATTTGACCGACAAATTAAGAAGGATGATAGAAGGCATCAAGAGGATGAAAAATTGCCATAGAACATGAGATCGCAAACTACATATTTAGTCACAAATGCAGGATATTCCAAAATTCGACCGACAAATTAAGAAGGATGATAGAAGACATGAGAGGATGAAAAATTGCCATAGAACATGAGGTCGCAAAGTATATATTTAGTCACAAATACAGGGTATTCCAAAATTTGTCCGACAAATTAAGAAGGATGATAGAAGGCATCAAGAGTATGAAAAATTGCCATAGAACATGAGGTCGCAAAATATATATTTAGTCACAAATACAGGTTGTTCCAAAATTCGACCGACAGATTACGAAAGATGATGGAAGGCATCAAGAGGATGAAAAATTGCCATAGATCATGAGATCGCAAACTACATATTTAATCACAAATGCAGGATATTCCAAAATTCGACCGACAAATTAAGAAGGATGATAGAAGACATGAGAGGATGAAAAATTGCCATAGAACATGAGGTCGCAAAGTATATATTTAGTCACAAATATAGGGTATTCCAAAATTTGACCGACAAATTAAGAAGGATGATAGAAGGCATCAAGAAGATGAAAAATTGCCATAGAACATTAGGTCGCAAACTACATATTTAGTCACAAATGCAGGATATTCCAAAATTCGACCGACAAATTAAGAAGGATGATAGAAGGCATCAAGAGGATGAAAAATTGCCATAGAACATGAGGTCGCAAACTACATATTTAATCAGAAATGCAGGATATTCCAAAATTCGACCGACAAATTAAGAAGGATGATAGAAGGCATCAAGAGGATGAAAAATTACCATAGAACATGAGGTCGCAAACTATATATTTAGTCACAAATACAGGGTGTTCCAAAATTCGACCGACAAATTAAGAAGGATGATGGAAGGCATCAAGAAAATGAAAAATTGCCATAGAACATGAGGTCGCAAACTATATATTTAGTCACAAATGCAGGGTGTTTCAAAATTCGACCGACAAATTAAGAAGGATGATAGAAGGCATCAAGAGGATGAAAAATTACCATAGAACATGAGGTCGCAAACTACATATTTAGTCACAAATGCAGGATATTCCAAAATTCGACCGACAAATTAAGAAGGATGATAGAAGGATTCAAGAGGATGAAAAATTGCCATAGAACATGAGGTCGCAAACTATATATTTAGTCACAAATGCAGGGTGTTCCAAAATTCGACCGACAAATTAAGAAGGATGATAGAAGGCATCAAGAGGATGAAAAATTGCCATAGAACATGAGGTCGCAAACTACATATTTAGTCACAAATGCAGGATATTCCAAAATTCGACCGACAAATTAAGAAGGATGATAGAAGGCATCAAGAAAATGAAAAATTGCCATAGAACATGAGGTCGCAAACTACATATTTAGTCACAAATGCAGGATATTCCAAAATTCGACCGACAAATTAAGAAGGATGATAGAAGGCATCAAGAGGATGAAAAATTGCCATAGAACATGAGGTCGCAAACTACATATTTAGTCACAAATGCAGGATATTCCAAAATTCGACCGACAAATTAAGAAGGATGATAGAAGGCATCAAGAGGATGAAAAATTACCATAGAACCTGAGGTCGCAAACTATATATTTAGTCACAAATACAGGGTGTTCCAAAATTCGACCGACAAATTAAGTAGGATGATGGAAGGCATCAAGAGAATGAAAAATTGCCATAGAACATGAGGTCGCAAACAATATATTTAGTCACAAATGCAGGGTGTTTCAAAATTCGACCGACAAATTAAGAAGGATGATAGAAGGCATCAAGAGGATGAAAAATTACCATAGAACATGAGGTCGCAAACTACATATTTAGTCACAAATGCAGGATATTCCAAAATTCGACCGACAAATTAAGAAGGATGATAGAAGGATTCAAGAGGATGAAAAATTGCCATAGAACATGAGGTCGCAAACTATATATTTAGGCACAAATACAAGGTATTCCAAAATTTGACCGACAAATTAAGAAGGATGATAGAAGGCATCAAGAGTATGAAAAATTGCCATAGAACATGAGGTCGCAAACTATGTATTTAATCACAAATAGGCGTTCCAAAATTCGACCGACAAATTAAGAAGGATGATAGAAGACATCAAGAGGATGAAAAATTGCCGTAGAACATGAGGTCGCAAACTATATATTTAGTCACAAATACAGGGTGTTTCAAAATTCGACCGACAAATTAGGAATGACGATAGAAGGCATCGAGAGGATGAAAAGTTGCCAAAGAACATGAGGTCGCAAACAGTATATTTAGTAACAAATGCAGGGTGTTCTAAAATTTGACCGACAGATTAAGAAGGATGATAGAAGACATCAAGAGGATGAAAAATTGCCGTAGAACATGAGGTCGCAAACTATATATTTAGTCACAAATACAGGGTGTTTCAAAATTCGACCGAAAAATTAAGAATGATTATAGAAGGCATCGAGAGGATGAAAAATTGCCAAAGAACATGAGGTCGAAAACTATATATTTAGTCACAAATGCAGGGTGTTCCAAAATTCGACCGACAGATTACGAAGGAAGATGGAAGGCATCCAGAGGATGAGAAATTGCCATAGAACATGAGATCGCAAACTACATATTTAGTCACAAATGCAGGATATTCCAAAATTCGACCGACAAATTAAGAAGGATGATAGAAGACATGAGAGGATGAAAAATTGCCATAGAACATGAGGTCGCAAAGTATATATTTAGTCACAAATACAGGGTATTCCAAAATTTGACCGACAAATTAAGAAGGATGATAGAAGGCATCAAGAAGATGAAAAATTGCCATAGAACATGAGGTCGCAAACTACATATTTAGTCACAAATGCAGGATATTCCAAAATTCGACCGACAAATTAAGAAGGATGATAGAAGGCATCAAGAGGATGAAAAATTGCCATAGAACATGAGGTCGCAAACTACATATTTAGTCACAAATGCAGGGTGTTCTAAAATTCGACCGACAGATTACGAAGGATGATGGAAGGCATCAAGAGGATCAAAAATTGCCATAGAACAAGAGATCGCAAACTACATATTTAGTCACAAATGCAGGATATTCCAAAATTCGACCGACAAATTAAGAAGGATGATAGAAGACAAGAGAGGATGAAAAATTGCCATAGAACATGAGGTCGCAAAGTATGTATTTAGTCACAAATACAGGGTATTCCAAAATTTGACCGACAAATTAAGAAGGATGATAGAAGGCACCAAGAGTATGAAAAATTGCGATAGAACATGAGGTCGCAAACTATATATTTAGTCACAAATACAGGGTGTTCCAAAATTCGACCGACAGATTACGAAAAATGATGGAAGGCATCAAGAGGATGAAAAATTGCCATAGAACATGAGATCGCAAACTACATATTTAGTCACAAATGCAGGATATTCCAAAATTCGACCGACAAATTAAGAAGGATGATAGAAGACATGAGAGGATGAAAAATTGCCATAGAACATGAGGTCGCAAAGTATATATTTAGTCACAAATACAGGGTATTCCAAAATTTGACCGACAAATTAAGAAGGATGATAGAAGGCATCAAGAAGATGAAAAATTGCCATAGAACATGAGGTCGCAAACTACATATTTAGTCACAAATGCAGGATATTCCAAAATTCGACCGACAAATTAAGAAGGATGATAGAAGGCATCAAGGGGATGAAAAATTGCCATAGAACATGAGGTCGCAAACTACATATTTAGTCACAAATGCAGGATATTCAAAAATTCGACCGACAAATTAAGAAGGATGATAGAAGGCATCAAGAGGATGAAAAATTACCATAGAACATGAGGTCGCAAACTATATATTTAGTCACAAATACAGGGTATTCCAAAATTTGACCGACAAATTAAGAAGGATGATAGAAGGCATCAAGAGTATGAAAAATTGCCATAGAACATGAGGTCGCAAACTATGTATTTAATCACAAATAGGCGTTCCAAAATTCGACCGACAAATTAAGAAGGATGATAGAAGATATCAAGAGGATGAAAAATTGCCGTAGAACATGAGGTCGCAAACTATATATTTAGTCACAAATACAGGGTGTTTCAAAATTCCACCGAGAAATTAAGAATGACGATAGAAGGCATCGAGAGGATGAAAAATTGCCAAAGAACATGAGGTCGCAAACAATATATTTAGTCACAAATGCAGGGTGTTCTAAAATTCGACCGACAGATTACGAAGGATGATGGAAGGCATCAAGAGGATGAAAAATTGCCATAGAACATGAGATCGCAAACTACATATTTAGTCACAAATGAAGGATATTCCAAAATTCGACCGACAAATTAAGAAGGATGATAGAAGACATGAGAGGATGAAAAATTGCCATAGAACACGAGGTCGCAAAGTATATATTTAGTCACAAATACAGGGTATTCCAAAATTTGACCGACAAATTAAGAAGGATGATAGAAGGCATCAAGAAGATGAAAAATTGCCATAGAACATTAGGTCGCAAACTACATATTTAGTCACAAATGCAGGATATTCCAAAATTCGACCGACAAATTAAGAAGGATGATAGAAGGACTCAAGAGGATGAAAAATTGCCATAGAACATGAGGTCGCAAACTATATATTTAGGCACAAATGCAGGGTGTTCCAAAATTCGACCGACAAATTAAGAAGGATGATAGAAGGCATCAAGAGGATGAAAAATTGCCATAGAACATGAGGTCGCAAACTACATATTTAGTCACAAATGCAGGATATTCCAAAATTCGACCGACAAATTAAGAAGGATGATTGAAGGCATCAAGAGGATGAAAAATTGCCATAGAACATGAGGTCGCAAACTATATATTTAGTCACAAATACAGGGTATTCCAAAATTTGACCGACAAATTAAGAAGGATGATAGAAGGCATCAAGAGTATGAAAAATTGCCATAGAACATGAGGTCGCAAACTATGTATTTAATCACAAATAGGCGTTCCAAAATTCAACCGACAGATTAAGAAGGATGATAGAAGACATCAAGAGGATGAAAAATTGCCGTAGAACATGAGGTCGCAAACTATATATTTAGTCACAAATACAGGGTGTTTCAAAATTCGACCGAAAAATTAAGAATGATTATAGAAGGCATCGAGAGGATGAAAAATTGCCAAAGAACATGAGGTCGAAAACTATATATTTAGTCACAAATGCAGGGTGTTCCAAAATTCGACCGACAGATTACGAAGGAAGATGGAAGGCATCCAGAGGATGAGAAATTGCCATAGAACATGAGATCGCAAACTACATATTTAGTCACAAATGCAGGATATTCCAAAATTCGACCGACAAATTAAGAAGGATGATAGAAGACATGAGAGGATGAAAAATTGCCATAGAACATGAGGTCGCAAAGTATATATTTAGTCACAAATACAGGGTATTCCAAAATTTGACCGACAAATTAAGAAGGATGATAGAAGGCATCAAGAAGATGAAAAATTGCCATAGAACATGAGGTCGCAAACTACATATTTAGTCACAAATGCAGGATATTCCAAAATTCGACCGACAAATTAAGAAGGATGATAGAAGGCATCAAGAGGATGAAAAATTGCCATAGAACATGAGGTCGCAAACTACATATTTAGTCACAAATGCAGGGTGTTCTAAAATTCGACCGACAGATTACGAAGGATGATGGAAGGCATCAAGAGGATCAAAAATTGCCATAGAACAAGAGATCGCAAACTACATATTTAGTCACAAATGCAGGATATTCCAAAATTCGACCGACAAATTAAGAAGGATGATAGAAGACAAGAGAGGATGAAAAATTGCCATAGAACATGAGGTCGCAAAGTATGTATTTAGTCACAAATACAGGGTATTCCAAAATTTGACCGACAAATTAAGAAGGATGATAGAAGGCACCAAGAGTATGAAAAATTGCGATAGAACATGAGGTCGCAAACTATATATTTAGTCACAAATACAGGGTGTTCCAAAATTCGACCGACAGATTACGAAAAATGATGGAAGGCATCAAGAGGATGAAAAATTGCCATAGAACATGAGATCGCAAACTACATATTTAGTCACAAATGCAGGATATTCCAAAATTCGACCGACAAATTAAGAAGGATGATAGAAGACATGAGAGGATGAAAAATTGCCATAGAACATGAGGTCGCAAAGTATATATTTAGTCACAAATACAGGGTATTCCAAAATTTGACCGACAAATTAAGAAGGATGATAGAAGGCATCAAGAAGATGAAAAATTGCCATAGAACATGAGGTCGCAAACTACATATTTAGTCACAAATGCAGGATATTCCAAAATTCGACCGACAAATTAAGAAGGATGATAGAAGGCATCAAGGGGATGAAAAATTGCCATAGAACATGAGGTCGCAAACTACATATTTAGTCACAAATGCAGGATATTCAAAAATTCGACCGACAAATTAAGAAGGATGATAGAAGGCATCAAGAGGATGAAAAATTACCATAGAACATGAGGTCGCAAACTATATATTTAGTCACAAATACAGGGTATTCCAAAATTTGACCGACAAATTAAGAAGGATGATAGAAGGCATCAAGAGTATGAAAAATTGCCATAGAACATGAGGTCGCAAACTATGTATTTAATCACAAATAGGCGTTCCAAAATTCGACCGACAAATTAAGAAGGATGATAGAAGATATCAAGAGGATGAAAAATTGCCGTAGAACATGAGGTCGCAAACTATATATTTAGTCACAAATACAGGGTGTTTCAAAATTCCACCGAGAAATTAAGAATGACGATAGAAGGCATCGAGAGGATGAAAAATTGCCAAAGAACATGAGGTCGCAAACAATATATTTAGTCACAAATGCAGGGTGTTCTAAAATTCGACCGACAGATTACGAAGGATGATGGAAGGCATCAAGAGGATGAAAAATTGCCATAGAACATGAGATCGCAAACTACATATTTAGTCACAA
Source organism: Maratus speciosus (assembly GCA_963932465.1). Lineage (NCBI taxonomy): Eukaryota > Metazoa > Arthropoda > Arachnida > Araneae > Salticidae > Maratus > Maratus speciosus. Next base: position 324,693,393 of record OZ010794.1, read on the forward strand.
ATGCAGGATATTCCAAAATTCGACCGACAAATTAAGAAGGATGATAGAAGACATGAGAGGATGAAAAATTGCCATAGAACACGAGGTCGCAAAGTATATATTTAGTCACAAATACAGGGTATTCCAAAATTTGACCGACAAATTAAGAAGGATGATAGAAGGCATCAAGAAGATGAAAAATTGCCATAGAACATTAGGTCGCAAACTACATATTTAGTCACAAATGCAGGATATTCCAAAATTCGACCGACAAATTAAGAAGGATGATAGAAGGACTCAAGAGGATGAAAAATTGCCATAGAACATGAGGTCGCAAACTATATATTTAGGCACAAATGCAGGGTGTTCCAAAATTCGACCGACAAATTAAGAAGGATGATAGAAGGCATCAAGAGGATGAAAAATTGCCATAGAACATGAGGTCGCAAACTACATATTTAGTCACAAATGCAGGATATTCCAAAATTCGACCGACAAATTAAGAAGGATGATTGAAGGCATCAAGAGGATGAAAAATTGCCATAGAACATGAGGTCGCAAACTATATATTTAGTCACAAATACAGGGTATTCCAAAATTTGACCGACAAATTAAGAAGGATGATAGAAGGCATCAAGAGTATGAAAAATTGCCATAGAACATGAGGTCTCAAACTATGTATTTAATCACAAATAGGCGTTCCAGAATTCGACCGACAAATTAAGAAGGATGATAGAAGACATCAAGAGGATGAAAAATTGCCGTAGAACATGAGGTCGCAAACTATATATTTAGTCACAAATACAGGGTGTTTCAAAATTCGACCGACAAATTAGGAATGACGATAGAAGGCATCGAGAGTATGAAAAATTGCCAAAGTACATGAGGTCGCAAACAGTATATTTAGTAACAAATGCAGGGTGTTCTAAAATTTGACCGACAGATTAAGAAGGATGATAGAAGACATCAAGAGGATGAAAAATTGCCGTAGAACATGAGGTCGCAAACTATATATTTAGTCACAAATACAGGGTGTTTCAAAATTGGACCGAAAAATTAAGAATGATGATAGAAGGCATCGAGAGGATGAAAAATTGCCAAAGAACATGAGGTCGCAAACTATATATTTAGTCACAAATGCAGGGTGTTCCAAAATTCGACCGACAGATTACGAAGGAAGATGGAAGGCATCAAGAGGATGAGAAATTGCCATAGAACATGAGATCGCAAACTACATATTTAGTCACAAATGCAGGATATTCCAAAATTCGACCGACAAATTAAGAAGGATGATAGAAGACATGAGAGGATGAAAAATTGCCATAGAACATGAGGTCGCAAAGTATATATTTAGTCACAAATACAGGGTATTCCAAAATTTGACCGACAAATTAAGAAGGATGATAGAAGGCATCAAGAAGATGAAAAATTGTAATAGAACATGAGGTCGCAAACTACATATTTAGTCACAAATGCAGGATATTCCAAAATTCGACCGACAAATTAAGAAGGATGATAGAAGGCATCAAGAGGATGAAAAATTGCCATAGAACATGATGTCGCAAACTACATATTTAGTCACAAATGCAGGGTGTTCTAAAATTCGACCGACAGATTACGAAGGATGATGGAAGGCATCAAGAGGATGAAAAATTGCCATAGAACATGAGATCGCAAACTACATATTTAGTCACAAATGCAGGATATTCCAAAATTCGACCGACAAATTAAGAAGGATGATAGAAGACATGAGAGGATGAAAAATTGCCATAGAACATGAGGTCGCAAAGTATGTATTTAGTCACAAATACAGGGTATTCCAAAATTTGACCGACAAATTAAGAAGGATGATAGAAGGCATCAAGAGTATGAAAAATTGCCATAGAACATGAGGTCGCAAACTATATATTTAGTCACAAATACAGGGTGTTCCAAAATTCGACCGACAGATTACGAAAGATGATGGAAGGCATCAAGAGGATGAAAAATTGCCGTAGAACATGAGGTCGCAAACTATGTATTTAATCACAAATAGGCGTTCCAGAATTCGACCGACAAATTAAGAAGGATGATAGAAGACATCAAGAGGATGAAAAATTGCCGTAGAACATGAGGTCGCAAACTATATATTTAGTCACAAATACAGGGTGTTTCAAAATTCGACCGACAAATTAGGAATGACGATAGAAGGCATCGAGAGGATGAAAAATTGCCAAAGAACATGAGGTCGCAAACAGTATATTTAGTAACAAATGCAGGGTGTTCTAAAATTTGATCGACAGATTAAGAAGGATGATAGAAGACATCAAGAGGATGAAAAATTGCCGTAGAACATGAGGTCGCAAACTATATATTTAGTCACAAATACAGGGTGTTTCAAAATTGGACCGAAAAATTAAGAATGATGATAGAAGGCATCGAGAGGATGAAAAATTGCCAAAGAACATGAGGTCGCAAACTATATATATAGTCACAAATGCAGGGTGTTCCAAAATTCGACCGACAGATTACGAAGGAAGATGGAAGGCATCAAGAGGATGAGAAATTGCCATAGAACATGAGATCGCAAACTACATATTTAGTCACAAATGCAGGATATTCCAAAATTCGACCGACAAATTAAGAAGGATGATAGAAGACATGAGAGGATGAAAACTTGCCATAGAACATGAGGTCGCAAAGTATATATTTAGTCACAAATACAGGGTATTCCAAAATTTGACTGACAAATTAAGAAGGATGATAGAAGGCATCAAGAAGATGAAAAATTGTAATAGAACATGAGGTCGCAAACTACATATTTAGTCACAAATGCAGGATATTCCAAAATTCGACCGACAAATTAAGAAGGATGATAGAAGGCATCAAGAGGATGAAAAATTGCCATAGAACATGAGGTCGCAATCTACATATTTAGTCACAAATGCAGGATATTCCAAAATTCGACCGACAAATTAAGAAGGATGATTGAAGGCATCAAGAGTATGAAAAATTGCCATAGAACATGAGGTCGCAAACTATGTATTTAATCACAAATAGGCGTTCCAAAATTCGACCGACAAATTAAGAAGGATGATAGAAGACATCAAGAGGATGAAAAATTGCCGTAGAACATGAGGTCGCAAACTATATATTTAGTCACAAATACAGGGTGTTTCAAAATTCGACCGACAAATTAGGAATGACGATAGAAGGCATCGAGAGGATGAAAAATTGCCAAAGAACATGAGGTCGCAAACAGTATATTTAGTAACAAATGCAGGGTGTTCCAAAATTTGACCGACAAATTAAGAAGGATGATAGAAGGCATCAAGAGGATGAAAAATTGCCATAGAACATGAGATCGCAAACTACATATTTAGTCACAAATGCAGGATATTCCAAAATTCGACCGACAAATTAAGAAGGATGATAGAAGACATGAGAGGATAAAAAATTGCCATAGAACATGAGGTCGCAAAGTATATATTTAGTCACAAATACAGGGTATTCCAAAATTTGTCCGACAAATTAAGAAGGATGATAGAAGGCATCAAGAGTATGAAAAATTGCCATAGAACATGAGGTCGCAAACTATATATTTAGTCACAAATACAGGTTGTTCCAAAATTCGACCGACAGATTACGAAAGATGATGGAAGGCATCAAGAGGATGAAAAATTGCCATAGATCATGAGATCGCAAACTACATATTTAGTCACAAATGCAGGATATTCCAAAATTCGACCGACAAATTAAGAAGGATGATAGAAGACATGAGAGGATGAAAAATTGCCATAGAACATGAGGTCGCAAAGTATATATTTAGTCACAAATATAGGGTATTCCAAAATTTGACCGACAAATTAAGAAGGATGATAGAAGGCATCAAGAAGATGAAAAATTGCCATAGAACATTAGGTCGCAAACTACATATTTAGTCACAAATGCAGGATATTCCAAAATTCGACCGACAAATTAAGAAGGATGATAGAAGGCATCAAGAGGATGAAAAATTGCCATAGAACATGAGGTCGCAAACTACATATTTAGTCAGAAATGCAGGATATTCCAAAATTCGACCGACAAATTAAGAAGGATGATAGAAGGCATCAAGAGGATGAAAAATTACCATAGAACATGAGGTCGCAAACTATATATTTAGTCACAAATACAGGGTGTTCCAAAATTCGACCGACAAATTAAGAAGGATGATGGAAGGCATCAAGAGAATGAAAAATTGCCATAGAACATGAGGTCGCAAACTATATATTTAGTCACAAATGCAGGGTGTTTCAAAATTCGACCGACAAATTAAGAAGGATGATAGAAGGCATCAAGAGGATGAAAAATTACCATAGAACATGAGGTCGCAAACTACATATTTAGTCACAAATGCAGGATATTCCAAAATTCGACCGACAAATTAAGAAGGATGATAGAAGGATTCAAGAGGATGAAAAATTGCCATAGAACATGAGGTCGCAAACTATATATTTAGTCACAAATGCAGGGTGTTCCAAAATTCGACCGACAAATTAAGAAGGATGATAGAAGGCATCAAGAGGATGAAAAATTGCCATAGAACATGAGGTCGCAAACTACATATTTAGTCACAAATGCAGGATATTCCAAAATTCGACCGACAAATTAAGAAGGATGATAGAAGGCATCAAGAAAATGAAAAATTGCCATAGAACATGAGGTCGCAAACTACATATTTAGTCACAAATGCAGGATATTCCAAAATTCGACCGACAAATTAAGAAGGATGATAGAAGGCATCAAGAGGATGAAAAATTGCCATAGAACATGAGGTCGCAAACTACATATTTAGTCACAAATGCAGGATATTCCAAAATTCGACCGACAAATTAAGAAGGATGATAGAAGGCATCAAGAGGATGAAAAATTACCATAGAACCTGAGGTCGCAAACTATATATTTAGTCACAAATACAGGGTGTTCCAAAATTCGACCGACAAATTATGTAGGATGATGGAAGGCATCAAGAGAATGAAAAATTGCCATAGAACATGAGGTCGCAAACAATATATTTAGTCACAAATGCAGGGTGTTTCAAAATTCGACCGACAAATTAAGAAGGATGATAGAAGGCATCAAGAGGATGAAAAATTACCATAGAACATGAGGTCGCAAACTACATATTTAGTCACAAATGCAGGATGTTCCAAAATTCGACCGACAAATTAAGAAGGATGATAGAAGGATTCAAGAGGATGAAAAATTGCCATAGAACATGAGGTCGCAAACTATATATTTAGGCACAAATACAAGGTATTCCAAAATTTGACCGACAAATTAAGAAGGATGATAGAAGGCATCAAGAGTATGAAAAATTGCCATAGAACATGAGGTCGCAAACTATGTATTTAATCACAAATAGGCGTTCCAAAATTCGACCGACAAATTAAGAAGGATGATAGAAGACATCAAGAGGATGAAAAATTGCCGTAGAACATGAGGTCGCAAACTATATATTTAGTCACAAATACAGGGTGTTTCAAAATTCGACCGACAAATTAGGAATGACGATAGAAGGCATCGAGAGGATGAAAAGTTGCCAAAGAACATGAGGTCGCAAACAGTATATTTAGTAACAAATGCAGGGTGTTCTAAAATTTGACCGACAGATTAAGAAGGATGATAGAAGACATCAAGAGGATGAAAAATTGCCGTAGAACATGAGGTCGCAAACTATATATTTAGTCACAAATACAGGGTGTTTCAAAATTCGACCGAAAAATTAAGAATGATTATAGAAGGCATCGAGAGGATGAAAAATTGCCAAAGAACATGAGGTCGAAAACTATATATTTAGTCACAAATGCAGGGTGTTCCAAAATTCGACCGACAGATTACGAAGGAAGATGGAAGGCATCCAGAGGATGAGAAATTGCCATAGAACATGAGATCGCAAACTACATATTTAGTCACAAATGCAGGATATTCCAAAATTCGACCGACAAATTAAGAAGGATGATAGAAGACATGAGAGGATGAAAAATTGCCATAGAACATGAGGTCGCAAAGTATATATTTAGTCACAAATACAGGGTATTCCAAAATTTGACCGACAAATTAAGAAGGATGATAGAAGGCATCAAGAAGATGAAAAATTGCCATAGAACATGAGGTCGCAAACTACATATTTAGTCACAAATGCAGGATATTCCAAAATTCGACCGACAAATTAAGAAGGATGATAGAAGGCATCAAGAGGATGAAAAATTGCCATAGAACATGAGGTCGCAAACTACATATTTAGTCACAAATGCAGGGTGTTCTAAAATTCGACCGACAGATTACGAAGGATGATGGAAGTCATCAAGAGGATCAAAAATTGCCATAGAACAAGAGATCGCAAACTACATATTTAGTCACAAATGCAGGATATTCCAAAATTCGACCGACAAATTAAGAAGGATGATAGAAGACAAGAGAGGATGAAAAATTGCCATAGAACATGAGGTCGCAAAGTATGTATTTAGTCACAAATACAGGGTATTCCAAAATTTGACCGACAAATTAAGAAGGATGATAGAAGGCACCAAGAGTATGAAAAATTGCCATAGAACATGAGGTCGCAAACTATATATTTAGTCACAAATACAGGGTGTTCCAAAATTCGACCGACAGATTACGAAAAATGATGGAAGGCATCAAGAGGATGAAAAATTGCCATAGAACATGAGATCGCAAACTACATATTTAGTCACAAATGCAGGATATTCCAAAATTCGACCGACAAATTAAGAAGGATGATAGAAGACATGAGAGGATGAAAAATTGCCATAGAACATGAGGTCGCAAAGTATATATTTAGTCACAAATACAGGGTATTCCAAAATTTGACCGACAAATTAAGAAGGATGATAGAAGGCATCAAGAAGATGAAAAATTGCCATAGAACATGAGGTCGCAAACTACATATTTAGTCACAAATGCAGGATATTCCAAAATTCGACCGACAAATTAAGAAGGATGATAGAAGGCATCAAGGGGATGAAAAATTGCCATAGAACATGAGGTCGCAAACTACATATTTAGTCACAAATGCAGGATATTCAAAAATTCGACCGACAAATTAAGAAGGATGATAGAAGGCATCAAGAGGATGAAAAATTACCATAGAACATGAGGTCGCAAACTATATATTTAGTCACAAATACAGGGTATTCCAAAATTTGACCGACAAATTAAGAAGGATGATAGAAGGCATCAAGAGTATGAAAAATTGCCATAGAACATGAGGTCGCAAACTATGTATTTAATCACAAATAGGCGTTCCAAAATTCGACCGACAAATTAAGAAGGATGATAGAAGACATCAAGAGGATGAAAAATTGCCGTAGAACATGAGGTCGCAAACTATATATTTAGTCACAAATACAGGGTGTTTCAAAATTCCACCGAGAAATTAAGAATGACGATAGAAGGCATCGAGAGGATGAAAAATTGCCAAAGAACATGAGGTCGCAAACAATATATTTAGTCACAAATGCAGGGTGTTCTAAAATTCGACCGACAGATTACGAAGGATGATGGAAGGCATCAAGAGGATGAAAAATTGCCATAGAACATGAGATCGCAAACTACATATTTAGTCACAAATGCAGGATATTCCAAAATTCGACCGACAAATTAAGAAGGATGATAGAAGACATGAGAGGATGAAAAATTGCCATAGAACACGAGGTCGCAAAGTATATATTTAGTCACAAATACAGGGTATTCCAAAATTTGACCGACAAATTAAGAAGGATGATAGAAGGCATCAAGAAGATGAAAAATTGCCATAGAACATTAGGTCGCAAACTACATATTTAGTCACAAATGCAGGATATTCCAAAATTCGACCGACAAATTAAGAAGGATGATAGAAGGATTCAAGAGGATGAAAAATTGCCATAGAACATGAGGTCGCAAACTATATATTTAGGCACAAATGCAGGGTGTTCCAAAATTCGACCGACAAATTAAGAAGGATGATAGAAGGCATCAAGAGGATGAAAAATTGCCATAGAACATGAGGTCGCAAACTACATATTTAGTCACAAATGCAGGATATTCCAAAATTCGACCGACAAATTAAGAAGGATGATTGAAGGCATCAAGAGGATGAAAAATTGCCATAGAACATGAGGTCGCAAACTATATATTTAGTCACAAATACAGGGTATTCCAAAATTTGACCGACAAATTAAGAAGGATGATAGAAGGCATCAAGAGTATGAAAAATTGCCATAGAACATGAGGTCGCAAACTATGTATTTAATCACAAATAGGCGTTCCAGAATTCGACCGACAAATTAAGAAGGATGATAGAAGACATCAAGAGGATGAAAAATTGCCGTAGAACATGAGGTCGCAAACTATATATTTAGTCACAAATACAGGGTGTTTCAAAATTCGACCGACAAATTAGGAATGACGATAGAAGGCATCGAGAGGATAAAAAATTGCCAAAGAACATGAGGTCGCAAACAGTATATTTAGTAACAAATGCAGGGTGTTCTAAAATTTGACCGACAGATTAAGAAGGATGATAGAAGACATCAAGAGGATGAAAAATTGCCGTAGAACATGAGGTCGCAAACTATATATTTAGTCACAAATACAGGGTGTTTCAAAATTGGACCGAAAAATTAAGAATGATGATAGAAGGCATCGAGAGGATGAAAAATTGCCAAAGAACATGAGGTCGCAAACTATATATTTAGTCACAAATGCAGGGTGTTCCAAAATTCGACCGACAGATTACGAAGGAAGATGGAAGGCATCAAGAGGATGAGAAATTGCCATAGAACATGAGATCGCAAACTACATATTTAGTCACAAATGCAGGATATTCCAAAATTCGACCGACAAATTAAGAAGGATGATAGAAGACATGAGAGGATGAAAAATTGCCATAGAACATGAGGTCGCAAAGTATATATTTAGTCACAAATACAGGGTATTCCAAAATTTGACCGACAAATTAAGAAGGATGATAGAAGGCATCAAGAAGATGAAAAATTGTAATAGAACATGAGGTCGCAAACTACATATTTAGTCACAAATGCAGGATATTCCAAAATTCGACCGACAAATTAAGAAGGATGATAGAAGGCATCAAGAGGATGAAAAATTGCCATAGAACATGATGTCGCAAACTACATATTTAGTCACAAATGCAGGGTGTTCTAAAATTCGACAGACAGATTACGAAGGATGATGGAAGGCATCAAGAGGATGAAAAATTGCCATAGAACATGAGATCGCAAACTACATATTTAGTCACAAATGCAGGATATTCCAAAATTCGACCGACAAATTAAGAAGGATGATAGAAGACATGAGAGGATGAAAAATTGCCATAGAACATGAGGTCGCAAAGTATGTATTTAGTCACAAATACAGGGTATTCCAAAATTTGACCGACAAATTAAGAAGGATGATAGAAGGCATCAAGAGTATGAAAAATTGCCATAGAACATGAGGTCGCAAACTATATATTTAGTCACAAATACAGGGTGTTCCAAAATTCGACCGACAGATTACGAAAGATGATGGAAGGCATCAAGAGGATGAAAAATTGCCGTAGAACATGAGGTCGCAAACTATGTATTTAATCACAAATAGGCGTTCCAGAATTCGACCGACAAATTAAGAAGGATGATAGAAGACATCAAGAGGATGAAAAATTGCCGTAGAACATGAGGTCGCAAACTATATATTTAGTCACAAATACAGGGTGTTTCAAAATTCGACCGACTAATTAGGAATGACGATAGAAGGCATCGAGAGGATGAAAAATTGCCAAAGAACATGAGGTCGCAAACAGTATATTTAGTAACAAATGCAGGGTGTTCTAAAATTTGATCGACAGATTAAGAAGGATGATAGAAGACATCAAGAGGATGAAAAATTGCCGTAGAACATGAGGTCGCAAACTATATATTTAGTCACAAATACAGGGTGTTTCAAAATTGGACCGAAAAATTAAGAATGATGATAGAAGGCATCGAGAGGATGAAAAATTGCCAAAGAACATGAGGTCGCAAACTATATATTTAGTCACAAATGCAGGGTGTTCCAAAATTCGACCGACAGATTACGAAGGAAGATGGAAGGCATCAAGAGGATGAGAAATTGCCATAGAACATGAGATCGCAAACTACATATTTAGTCACAAATGCAGGATATTCCAAAATTCGACCGACAAATTAAGAAGGATGATAGAAGACATGAGAGGATGAAAAATTGCCATAGAACATGAGGTCGCAAAGTATATATTTAGTCACAAATACAGGGTATTCCAAAATTTGACTGACAAATTAAGAAGGATGATAGAAGGCATCAAGAAGATGAAAAATTGTAATAGAACATGAGGTCGCAAACTACATATTTAGTCACAAATGCAGGATATTCCAAAATTCGACCGACAAATTAAGAAGGATGATAGAAGGCATCAAGAGGATGAAAAATTGCCATAGAACATGATGTCGCAAACTACATATTTAGTCACAAATGCAGGGTGTTCTAAAATTCGACCGACAGATTACGAAGCATGATGGAAGGCATCAAGAGGATGAAAAATTGCCATAGAACATGAGATCGCAAACTACATATTTAGTCACAAATGCAGGATATTCCAAAATTCGACCGACAAATTAAGAAGGATGATAGAAGACATGAGAGGATGAAAAATTGCCATAGAACATGAGGTCGCAAAGTATGTATTTAGTCACAAATACAGGGTATTCCAAAATTTGACCGACAAATTAAGAAGGATGATAGAAGGCATCAAGAGTATGAAAAATTGCCATAGAACATGAGGTCGCAAACTATATATTTAGTCACAAATACAGGGTGTTCCAAAATTCGACCGACAGATTACGAAAGATGATGGAAGGCATCAAGAGGATGAAAAATTGCCATAGAACATGAGATCGCAAACTACATATTTAGTCACAAATGCAGGATATTCCAAAATTCGACCGACAAATTAAGAAGGATGATAGAAGACATGAGAGGATGAAAAATTGCCATAGAACATGAGGTCTCAAAGTATATATTTAGTCACAAATACAGGGTATTCCAAAATTTGACCGACAAATTAAGAAGGATGATAGAAGGCATCAAGAAGATGAAAAATTGCCATAGAACATGAGGTCGCAAACTACATATTTAGTCACAAATGCAGGATATTCCAAAATTCGACCGACAAATTAAGAAGAATGATAGAAGGCATCAAGAGGATGAAAAATTGCCATAGAACATGAGGTCGCAAACTACATATTTAGTCACAAATGCAGGATATTCAAAAATTCGACCGACAAATTAAGAAGGATGATAGAAGGCATCAAGAGGATGAAAAATTACCATAGAACATGCGGTCGCAAACTATATATTTAGTCACAAATACAGGGTATTCCAAAATTTGACCGACAAATTAAGAAGGATGATAGAAGGCATCAAGAGTATGAAAAATTGCCATAGAACATGAGGTCGCAAACTATGTATTTAATCACAAATAGGCGTTCCAAAATTCGACCGACAAATTAAGAAGGATGATAGAAGACATCAAGAGGATGAAAAATTGCCGTAGAACATGAGGTCGCAAACTATATATTTAGTCACAAATACAGGGTGTTTCAAAATTCCACCGAGAAATTAAGAATGACGATAGAAGGCATCGAGAGGATGAAAAATTGCCAAAGAACATGAGGTCGCAAACAATATATTTAGTCACAAATGCAGGGTGTTCTAAAATTCGACCGACAGATTACGAAGGATGATGGAAGGCATCAAGAGGATGAAAAATTGCCATAGATCATGAGATCGCAAAATACATATTTAGTCACAAATGCAGGATATTCCAAAATTCGACCGACAAATTAAGAAGGATGATAGAAGACATGAGAGGATGAAAAATTGCCATAGAACATGAGGTCGCAAAGTATATATTTAGTCACAAATACAGGGTATTCCAAAATTTGACCGACAAATTAAGAAGGATGATAGAAGGCATCAAGAAGATGAAAAATTGCCATAGAACATTAGGTCGCAAACTACATATTTAGCCACAAATGCAGGATATTCCAAAATTGGACCGACAAATAAAGAAGGATGATAGAAGGCATCAAGAGGATGAAAAATTGCCATAGAACATGAGTTCGCAAACTACATATTTAGTCACAAATGCAGGATATTCCAAAATTCGATCGACAAATTAAGAAGGATTATAGAAGGCATCAAGAGGATGAAAAATTACCATAGAACATGAGGTCGCAAACTATATATTTAGTCACAAATACAGGGTGTTCCAAAATTCGACCGACAAATTAAGAAGGATGATAGAAGGCATCAAGAGAATGAAAAATTGCCATAGAACATGAGGTCGCAAACTATATATTTAGTCACAAATGCAGGGTCTTTCAAAATTCGACCGACAAATTAAGAAGGATGATAGAAGGCATCAAGAGGATGAAAAATTACCATAGAACATGAGGTCGCAAACTACATATTTAGTCACAAATGCAGGATATTCCAAAATTCGACCGACAAATTAAGAAGGATGATAGAAGGCATCAAGTGGATGAAAAATTACCATAGAACCTGAGGTCGCAAACTATATATTTAGTCACAAATACAGGGTGTTCCAAAATTCGACCGACAAATTAAGAAAGATGATGGAAGGCATCAAGAGAATGAAAAATTGCCATAGAACATGAGGTCGCAAACAATATATTTAGTCACAAATGCAGGGTGTTTAAAAATTCGACCGACAAATTAAGAAGGATGATAGAAGGCATCAAGAGGATGAAAAATTACCATAGAACATGAGGTCGCAAACTACATATTTAGTCACAGATGCAGGATATTCCAAAATTCGACCGACAAATTAAGAAGGATGATAGAAGGATTCAAGAGGATGAAAAATTGCCATAGAACATGAGGTCGCAAACTATATATTTAGGCACAAATGCAGGGTGTTCCAAAATTCGACCGACAAATTAAGAAGGATGATAGAAGGCATCAAGAGGATGAAAAATTGCATAGAACATTAGGTCGCAAACTACATATTTAGTCACAAATGCAGGATATTCCAAAATTCGACCGACAAATTAAGAAGGATGATTGAAGGCATCAAGAGGATGAAAAATTGCCATAGAACATGAGGTCGCAAACTATATATTTAGTCACAAATACAGGGTATTCCAAAATTTGACCGACAAATTAAGAAGGATGATAGAAGGCATCAAGAGTATGAAAAATTGCCATAGAACATGAGGTCGCAAACTATGTATTTAATCACAAATAGGCGTTCCAAAATTCGACCGACAAATTAAGAAGGATGATAGAAGACATCAAGAGGATGAAAAATTGCCGTAGAACATGAGGTCGCAAACTATATATTTAGTCACAAATACAGGGTGTTTCAAAATTCGACCGACAAATTAGGAATGACGATAGAAGGCATCGAGAGGATGAAAAATTGCCAAAGAACATGAGGTCGCAAACAGTATATTTAGTCACAAATGCAGGGTGTTCTAAAATTTGACCGACAGATTAAGAAGGATGATAGAAGACATCAAGAGGATGAAAAATTGCCGTAGAACATGAGGTCGCAAACTATATATTTAGTCACAAATACAGGGTATTCCAAAATTTGACCGACAAATTAAGAAGGATGATAGAAGGCATCAAGAAGATGAAAAATTGCCATAGAACATGAGGTCGCAAACTACATATTTAGTCACAAATGCAGGATATTCCAAAATTCGACCGACAAATTAAGAAGAATGATAGAAGGCATCAAGAGGATGAAAAATTGCCATAGAACATGAGGTCGCAAACTACATATTTAGTCACAAATGCAGGATATTCAAAAATTCGACCGACAAATTAAGAAGGATGATAGAAGGCATCAAGAGGATGAAAAATTACCATAGAACATGCGGTCGCAAACTATATATTTAGTCACAAATACAGGGTATTCCAAAATTTGACCGACAAATTAAGAAGGATGATAGAAGGCATCAAGAGTATGAAAAATTGCCATAGAACATGAGGTCGCAAACTATGTATTTAATCACAAATAGGCGTTCCAAAATTCGACCGACAAATTAAGAAGGATGATAGAAGACATCAAGAGGATGAAAAATTGCCGTAGAACATGAGGTCGCAAACTATATATTTAGTCACAAATACAGGGTGTTTCAAAATTCCACCGAGAAATTAAGAATGACGATAGAAGGCATCGAGAGGATGAAAAATTGCCAAAGAACATGAGGTCGCAAACAATATATTTAGTCACAAATGCAGGGTGTTCTAAAATTCGACCGACAGATTACGAAGGATGATGGAAGGCATCAAGAGGATGAAAAATTGCCATAGATCATGAGATCGCAAAATACATATTTAGTCACAAATGCAGGATATTCCAAAATTCGACCGACAAATTAAGAAGGATGATAGAAGACATGAGAGGATGAAAAATTGCCATAGAACATGAGGTCGCAAAGTATATATTTAGTCACAAATACAGGGTGTTCCAAAATTCGACCGACAAATTAAGAAGGATGATAGAAGGCATCAAGAGAATGAAAAATTGCCATAGAACATGAGGTCGCAATCTATATATTTAGTCACAAATGCAGGGTCTTTCAAAATTCGACCGACAAATTAAGAAGGATGATAGAAGGCATCAAGAGGATGAAAAATTACCATAGAACATGAGGTCGCAAACTACATATTTAGTCACAAATGCAGGATATTCCAAAATTCGACCGACAAATTAAGAAGGATGATAGAAGGCATCAAGTGGATGAAAAATTACCATAGAACCTGAGGTCGCAAACTATATATTTAGTCACAAATACAGGGTGTTCCAAAATTCGACCGACAAATTAAGAAAGATGATGGAAGGCATCAAGAGAATGAAAAATTGCCATAGAACATGAGGTCGCAAACAATATATTTAGTCACAAATGCAGGGTGTTTAAAAATTCGACCGACAAATTGAGAAGGATGATAGAAGGCATCAAGAGGATGAAAAATTACCATAGAACATGAGGTCGCAAACTACATATTTAGTCACAGATGCAGGATATTCCAAAATTCGACCGACAAATTAAGAAGGATGATAGAAGGATTCAAGAGGATGAAAAATTGCCATAGAACATGAGGTCGCAAACTATATATTTAGGCACAAATGCAGGGTGTTCCAAAATTCGACCGACAAATTAAGAAGGATGATAGAAGGCATCAAGAGGATGAAAAATTGCATAGAACATGAGGTCGCAAACTACATATTTAGTCACAAATGCAGGATATTCCAAAATTCGACCGACAAATTAAGAAGGATGATTGAAGGCATCAAGAGGATGAAAAATTGCCATAGAACATGAGGTCGCAAACTATATATTTAGTCACAAATACAGGGTATTCCAAAATTTGACCGACAAATTAAGAAGGATGATAGAAGGCATCAAGAGTATGAAAAATTGCCATAGAACATGAGGTCGCAAACTATGTATTTAATCACAAATAGGCGTTCCAAAATTCGACCGACAAATTAAGAAGGATGATAGAAGACATCAAGAGGATGAAAAATTGCCGTAGAACATGAGGTCGCAAACTATATATTTAGTCACAAATACAGGGTATTCCAAAATTTGACCGACAAATTAAGAAGGATGATAGAAGGCATCAAGAGTATGAAAAATTGCCATAGAACATGAGGTCGCAAACTATGTATTTAATCACAAATAGGCGTTCCAAAATTCGACCGACAAATTAAGAAGGATGATAGAAGACATCAAGAGGATGAAAAATTGCCGTAGAACATGAGGTCGCAAACTATATATTTAGTCACAAATACAGGGTGTTTCAAAATTCGACCGACAAATTAGGAATGACGATAGAAGGCATCGAGAGGATGAAAAATTGCCAAAGAACATGAGGTCGCAAACTATATATTTAGTCACAAATGCAGGGTGTTCCAAAATTCGACCGACAGATTAAAAAGGATGATAGAAGACATCAAGAGGATGAAAAATTGCCGTAGAACATGAGGTCGCAAACTATATATTTAGTCACAAATACAGGGTGTTTCAAAATTCGACCGACAAATTAAGAATGATGATAGAAGGCATCGAGAGGATGAAAAATTGCCAAAGAACATGAGGTCGCAAACTATATATTTAGTCACAAATGCAGGGTGTTCCAAAATTCGACCGACAGATTACGAAGGATGATGGAAGGCATCAAGAGGATGAGAAATTGCCATAGAACATGAGATCGCAAATTACATATTTAGTCACAAATGCAGGATATTCCAAAATTCGACCGACAAATTAAGAAGGATGATAGAAGACATGAGAGGATGAAAAATTGCCATAGAACATGAGGTCGCAAAGTATATATTTAGTCACAAATACAGGGTATTCCAAAATTTGACCGACAAATTAAGAAGGATGATAGAAGGCATCAAGAAGATGAAAAATTGCCATAGAACATGAGGTCGCAATCTACATATTTAGTCACAAATGCAGGATATTCCAAAATTCGACCGACAAATTAAGAAGGATGATAGAAGGCATCAAGAGGATGAAAAATTGCCATAGAACATGAGGTCGCAAACTACATATTTAGTCACAAATGCAGGGTGTTCTAAAATTCGACCGACAGATTACGAAGGATGATGGAAGGCATCAAGAGGATGAAAAATTGCCATAGAACATGAGATCGCAAACTACATATTTAGTCACAAATGCAGGATATTCCAAAATTCGACCGACAAATTAAGAAGGATGATAGAAGACATGAGAGGATGAAAAATTGCCATAGAACATGAGGTCGCAAAGTATGTATTTAGTCACAAATACAGGGTATTCCAAAATTTGACCGACAAATTAAGAAGGATGATAGAAGGCATCAAGAGTATGAAAAATAGCCATAGAACATGAGGTCGCAAACTATATATTTAGTCACAAATACAGGGTGTTCCAAAATTCGACCGACAGATTACGAAAGATGATGGAAGGCATCAAGAGGATGAAAAATTGCCATAGAACATGAGATCGCAAACTACATATTTATTCACAAATGCAGGATATTCCAAAATTCGACCGACAAATTAAGAAGGATGATAGAAGACATGAGAGGATGAAAAATTGCCATAGAACATGAGGTCGCAAAGTATATATTCAGTCACAAATACAGGGTATTCCAAATT
The DNA here is from genome assembly GCA_963932465.1 of Maratus speciosus. Classification (NCBI taxonomy): domain Eukaryota; kingdom Metazoa; phylum Arthropoda; class Arachnida; order Araneae; family Salticidae; genus Maratus; species Maratus speciosus. The sequence goes on from OZ010794.1 coordinate 324,710,602, forward strand.
TTGACCGACAAATTAAGAAGGATGATAGAAGGCATCAAGAAGATGAAAAATTGCCATAGAACATGAGGTCGCAAACTACATATTTAGTCACAAATGCAGGATATTCCAAAATTCGACCGACAAATTAAGAAGGATGATAGAAGGCATCAAGAGGATGAAAAATTGCCATAGAACATGAGGTCGCAAACTACATATTTAGTCACAAATGCAGGATATTCAAAAATTCGACCGACAAATTAAGAAGGATGATAGAAGGCATCAAGAGGATGAAAAATTACCATAGAACATGAGGTCGCAAACTATATATTTAGTCACAAATACAGGGTGTTTCAAAATTCGACCGACAAATTAAGAAAGATGATGGAAGGCATCAAGAGAATGAAAAATTGCCATAGAACATGAGGTCGCAAACTATATATTTAGTCACAAATGCAGGGTGTTTCAAAATTCGACCGACAAATTAAGAAGGATGATAGAAGGCATCAAATGGATGAAAAATTACCATAGAACATGAGGTCGCAAACTACATATTTAGTCACAAATGCAGGATATTCCAAAATTCGACCGACAAATTAAGAAGGATGATAGAAGGATTCAAGAGGATGAAAAATTGCCATAGAACATGAGGTCGCAAACTATATATTTAGTCACAAATGCAGGGTGTTCCAAAATTCGACCGACAAATTAAGAAGGATGATAGAAGGCATCAAGAGGATGAAAAATTGCCATAGAACATGAGGTCGCAAACTACATATTTAGTCACAAATGCAGGATATTCCAAAATTCGACCGACAAATTAAGAAGGATGATAGAAGACATCAAGAGGATGAAAAATTGCCGTAGAACATGAGGTCGCAAACTATATATTTAGTCACAAATACAGGGTGTTTCAAAATTCGACCGACAAATTAGGAATGACGATAGAAGGCATCGAGAGGATGAAAAATTGCCAAAGAACATGAGGTCGCAAACAGTATATTTAGTCACAAATGCAGGGTGTTCTAAAATTTGACCGACAGATTAAGAAGGATGATAGAAGACATCAAGAGGATGAAAAATTGCCGTAGAACATGAGGTCGCAAACTATATATTTAGTCACAAATACAGGGTGTTTCAAAATTCGACCGACAAATTAAGAATGATGATAGAAGGCATCGAGAGGATGAAAAATTGCCAAAGAACATGAGGTCGCAAACTATATATTTAGTCACAAATGCAGGGTGTTCCAAAATTCGACCGACAGATTACGAAGGATGATGGAAGGCATCAAGAGGATGAGAAATTGCCATAGAACATGAGATCGCAAATTACATATTTAGTCACAAATGCAGGATATTCCAAAATTCGACCGACAAATTAAGAAGGATGATAGAAGACATGAGAGGATGAAAAATTGCCATAGAACATGAGGTCGCAAAGTATATATTTAGTCACAAATACAGGGTATTCCAAAATTTGACCGACAAATTAAGAAGGATGATAGAAGGCATCAAGAAGATGAAAAATTGCCATAGAACATGAGGTCGCAATCTACATATTTAGTCACAAATGCAGGATATTCCAAAATTCGACCGACAAATTAAGAAGGATGATAGAAGGCATCAAGAGGATGAAAAATTGCCATAGAACATGAGGTCGCAAACTACATATTTAGTCACAAATGCAGGGTGTTCTAAAATTCGACCGACAGATTACGAAGGATGATGGAAGGCATCAAGAGGATGAAAAATTGCCATAGAACATGAGATCGCAAACTACATATTTAGTCACAAATGCAGGATATTCCAAAATTCGACCGACAAATTAAGAAGGATGATAGAAGACATGAGAGGATGAAAAATTGCCATAGAACATGAGGTCGCAAAGTATGTATTTAGTCACAAATACAGGGTATTCCAAAATTTGACCGACAAATTAAGAAGGATGATAGAAGGCATCAAGAGTATGAAAAATAGCCATAGAACATGAGGTCGCAAACTATATATTTAGTCACAAATACAGGGTGTTCCAAAATTCGACCGACAGATTACGAAAGATGATGGAAGGCATCAAGAGGATGAAAAATTGCCATAGAACATGAGATCGCAAACTACATATTTATTCACAAATGCAGGATATTCCAAAATTCGACCGACAAATTAAGAAGGATGATAGAAGACATGAGAGGATGAAAAATTGCCATAGAACATGAGGTCGCAAAGTATATATTCAGTCACAAATACAGGGTATTCCAAAATTTGACCGACAAATTAAGAAGGATGATAGAAGGCATCAAGAAGATGAAAAATTGCCATAGAACATGAGGTCGCAAACTACATATTTAGTCACAAATGCAGGATATTCCAAAATTCGACCGACAAATTAAGAAGGATGATAGAAGGCATCAAGAGAATGAAAAATTGCCATAGAACATGAGGTCGCAAGCTACATATTTAGTCACAAATGCAGGATATTCAAAAATTCGACCGACAAATTAAGAAGGATGATAGAAGGCATCAAGAGGATGAAAAATTACCATAGAACATGAGGTCGCAAACTATATATTTAGTCACAAATACAGGGTGTTTCAAAATTCGACCGACAAATTAAGAAAGATGATGGAAGGCATCAAGAGAATGAAAAATTGCCATAGAACATGAGGTCGCAAACTATATATTTAGTCACAAATGCAGGGTGTTTCAAAATTCGACCGACAAATTAAGAAGGATGATAGAAGGCATCAAGTGGATGAAAAATTACCATAGAACATGAGGTCGCAAACTACATATTTAGTCACAAATGCAGGATATTCCAAAATTCGACCGACAAATTAAGAAGGATGATAGAAGGATTCAAGAGGATGAAAAATTGCCATAGAACATGAGGTCGCAAACTATATATTTAGTCACAAATGCAGGGTGTTCCAAAATTCGACCGACAAATTAAGAAGGATGATAGAAGGCATCAAGAGGATGAAAAATTGCCATAGAACATGAGGTCGCAAACTACATATTTAGTCACAAATGCAGGATATTCCAAAATTCGACCGACAAATTAAGAAGGATGATAGAAGGCATCAAGAAGATGAAAAATTCCCATAGAACATGAGGTCGCAAACTACATATTTAGTCACAAATGCAGTATATTCCAAAATTCGACCGACAAATTAAGAAGGATGATAGAAGGCATCAAGAGGATGAAAAATTGCCATAGAACATGAGGTCGCAAACTACATATTTAGTCACAAATGCAGGATATTCCAAAATTCGACCGACAAATTAAGAAGGATGATAGAAGGCATCAAGAGGATGAAAAATTACCATAGAATATGAGGTCGCAAACTATATATTTAGTCACAAATACAGGGTGTTCCAAAATTCGACCGACAAATTAAGAAGGATGATGGAAGGCATCAAGAGAATGAAAAATTGCCATAGAACATGATGTCGCAAACTATATATTTAGTCACAAATGCAGGGTGTTTCAAAATTCGACCGACAAATTAAGAAGGATGATGGAAGGCATCAAGAGAATGAAAAATTGCCATAGAACATGATGTCGCAAACTATATATTTAGTCACAAATGCAGGGTGTTTCAAAATTCGACCGACAAATTAAGAAGGATGATAGAAGGCATCAAGAGGATGAAAAATTACCATAGAACATGAGGTCGCAAACTACATATTTAGTCACAAATGCAGGATATTCCAAAATTCGACCGACAAATTAAGAAGGATGATAGAAGGACTCAAGAGGATGAAAAATTGCCATAGAACATGAGGTCGCAAACTATATATTTAGTCACAAATGCAGGGTGTTCCAAAATTTGACCGACAAATTAAGAAGGATGATAGAAGGCATCAAGAGTATGAAAAATTGCCATAGAACATGAGGTCGCAAACTATATATTTAGTCACAAATACAGGGTGTTCCAAAATTCGACCGACAGATTACGAAGGATGATGGAAGGCATCAAGAGGATGAAAAATTGCCGTAGAACATGAGATCGCAAACTACATATTTAGTCACAAATGCAGGATATTCCAAAATTCGACCGACAAATTAAGAAGGATGATAGAAGACATGAGAGGATGAAAAATTGCCATAGAACATGAAGTCGCAAAGTATATATTTAGTCACAAATACAGGGTATTCCAAAATTTGACCGACAAATTAAGAAGGATGATAGGAGGCATCAAGAGTATGAAAAATTGCCATAGAACATGAGGTCGCAAACTATATATTTAGTCACAAATACAGGGTGTTCCAAAATTCGACCGACAGATTACGAAGGATGATGGAAGGCATCAAGTGGATGAAAAATTGCCATAGAACATGAGATCGCAAACTACATATTTTGTCACAAATGCAGGATATTCCAAAATTCGACCGACAAATTAAGAAGGATGATAGAAGACATGAGAGGATGAAAAATTACCATAGAACATGAGGTCGCAAAGTATATATTTAGTCACAAATACAGGGTATTCCAAAATTTGACCGACAAATTAAGAAGGATGATAGAAGGCATCAATGTATGAAAAATTGCCATAGAACATGAGGTCGCAAACTATGTATTTAGTCACAAATAGGCGTTCCAAAATTCGACCGACAAATTAAGAAGGATGATAGAAGACATCAAGAGGATGAAAAATTGCCGTAGAACATGAGGTCGCTAACTATATATTTAGTCACAAATACAGGGTGTTTCAAAATTCGACCGACAAATTAAGAAGGATGATAGAAGGCATCGAGAGGATGAAAAATCGCCATAGAACATGAGTTCGCAAACTACATATTTAGTCACAAATGCAGGGTGTTCCACCCTACCTGTAGTCGGCTTGATTGTAATAATTTTACGAAAAACAAAAACATTCCAATAAAATTGTAACGATACGCACCTCTTTTTGCATGAAAGGCGATAACATCACAAGAAGTTCAGAAAAACAGTGTGCTCACGCAATCGATGTTACCGTATGAACTGATAATCAAAGTCCAAAATGTGGAGCATCAAGTGCATACTGTTGGCTCGTATAATGGAAAGTTCTACCATTTTTGTTTTACCATATTTTCAACAAAGGTGAGCATGTCTATTAAAAGTTTCATTATAATATACTTTATTTTTCTAAAAGTTATACCGTCAACAAAAGTTGGGTTGGGGAAGTATTTGTGATTAAATAAGTGGTTTGAGACCCCATGTTCAATAGTAAGTTTCATCCTCTTGATGCTTCTATCACCACACTTTATTTGTCGGTCGAAGTTTGGAACAGCCTGTATACTAATATCATAAAGAAGTTGCTTTTATTTGTTTGCTTGTAGGGGAATCTGAGGAAATTCCGAAACGATTTTAAAAGTAACGGTGGCAAATTGACAGTGGCAGCCCCTGCTCCAATATAGGTTATATTTTATAACGGTGCCACAATCCCAAGACGGGGAGGGTGGGGAAGCGAGAAACGTTGAAAAATTTCTATTTTTTTCGGTAACGAAAGAGGCAGAAACTTGAAATTTGGCATAGTAGTTATGAGATATAAATGCTCTTTAAGGTCAATTTCTCAATATACGAAATTTAAAAAATGAATTGCCTGAAAAGTGTTCTAAAAACGTTCTAAATTACGATTTCTACGGAATTGTTAAGGACAGAAACTTGAAATTTGACACATCTGTTATTTTTAAAACGCAAATTATAAACACGGAAAAGTTTTTAAAAAAATCAAAATTTGAAAGGGTGCATGAGAAAAGAAGTTTTAAATTATGATTTTTGTGGCACTCAAGGGTCTAGAATTTAGAAATTAGGCGAGGGGATTACGTTTAAGGTACAAATGCTCGCTACTAATGGTTTCTAAAAAATTGGAATTTTCAAACGTTGAAATGAGCTGAAATCGTTCTAAAAATGTTCAAAATTACGATTTTTTCGGAACTGTTAGGGGTAACAACTCGAAACTTTAAATACCTACTACTTTTAAGCCGTAATTCTCTCACACAACAGTTTAAGAAAAAAATTTGAAATTGAAAAGGTTGAATTGCACAAAAAGGGTTCTGTAAACTTTTTAAATTACGATTTTTATGGAATTGCTAAATGTAGAAATTTAAATATTGTACGGCTGCTACTTTTTAGTCGCATATATACGCACAGAACAGTTTTAAAAAATTGAAATTTAGAAGTGTTCCGAAGTAAAAAACCGGACTAAAATTGCGACTTTTGTAGTACTGAAGAAGCTAGAAACTTGAAATTTGGCATTGTTATTACCTGTAAAATGTAAATGCTAAAACAGTTTCAAATTATCTAAATTTAAATGGGTAACAAAAGCGAAAAGCATTCTAAAAACTTTATATATTACGATTTATATGGAATTGTTATGGAGAAAAACTTAAAAATTAACATGGCTGTTACTTGAGATAAAAGCATACACAGACGAGTTTTTTAAAATTTCGAACTTTAAAAAGATGAAATGAGTGGAAATCATTCTAAAAACGTTCTAAATTATGATTTTTATGGAACTGTTAGCCTAATGTCAGATGAACGTCTATTTGCAGGCATTTTTTTTTTCAACATGAAAAAGAAACACTTTCGCTAGCTTAGGTTTCTTCTTCATGTTAAAACAAAACGCGTGCAAATAGACGTCCGTCTGACATTAGCCTTAAGGATAGAATCTTAAAAAAATATATAACTGATATCTTTAAGACACTAATACACTTACAAAACCATATTTCGTTTTAATTCGAAATTTTAAAGAGGAAAAAAAGTTCAAATCTTACAAAATTTGTGATACTGCAGGGATTAGAAATTTGAAATTTTGGATAGAGGTTACTTTAAAGATACAAATGCTTGACAAGAATGGTTTCTAAAAAAATTGGAAATTTAAAAGTGTGCAATGAGCGGAAAAACTTCTAAAATTACGATTTCTATAAAATGTTACTTTATATTTATTAATTAATTCCACAACCTCTTGAAATGCACATAAATACCACTTGGAATATTTCAACAACTACTCGTGTAAAGCCGCAGCTTTTGCTAGTACCGACACCTGGGGTAACTTTGGCCCACGCTTGACATTGACATTGAAGTCCACCGTAGTGGGGATTGCTTTGGAGCACATAGCAACTCTGGCTGTTTGCCTCGAATGATCCTTATTATGCACAACCACAAAACCACATTCTTTTTATTTCCTTTTTCCATTACATATAAGGACGATATAGACACAAGGAAATTTACAACACCAGGGGAATACAACCGGGAACTCCACAAAGAGTGTGCAACGGAGCCAGCGGGAGTCGAACCTGCAGACCTCCTACGCTCTCAAGCGATTAGCAGCGTGGTGCCTTAACCACTCGGCCACGGTGCAACCTTGGCGAATTATTTATAATGAGCTGCCAACGCTAGTGATACTACCTACATTTTGAGACCAAGAATTTGCCTATAACTCAAGCGATGTAGCAGTTTTAATTTTTTTTTCTCTTTTGGGCTAAAGTTACCCCAGTTGACGGTGTATATTATTGTGTGAGAATTATAACTTTAGTTATTATCAAATATATCTAACATCTAAAACAATTTATTCTGACAGATTATATTTCTAAAAGAAAGATATGCTTGGTTGTTAGAGTGAGACAATTAAAAATATTTTCATTTAGCTTCCAAAAAGTATTGCTGAGTTTCAACAAAGGTTTTATGACATGTCCAGTTTAATTGTGCGATGTGAAGTTAAACTTAATTGCCATGTTTTTTAAATTGAGATATGTAGTCTATTTAAATTTAATTTACAAAAAAAAAAAAAAATCATTATTATTTTTAAACTATAGCGTTTTTTTATAGTCATAAATTACTATTCAATTACTCAATTCCAAATATGATCAACATTGCTAGTAATTCATCAGTCTGACGAAATAGTGCATTTAATTTATTTTTCAAATTTACCTTTAAAAACAAACGTAACCTTAAGGATTTAGAACCAATTGAGTATGAAGATTCTTACTTATACAGCAGAAATTATTTTCTTCCAATCAGAAAGAAGAAGAATCGAAACAATGTGATTATTTACTAAATTATCTTGGTCAATTACTGTTTTAATGTATTTCCCGATAGTCTAGTTTTTGTGTATCAATAAGCCAAATAAATACATTTAAGAGGACGAGGGACCTTTAAAATCAGTTAGAAAATATTTTCAGAAAAAAAATCTAAATTTTTTGAAATGTTGAGCCTCAAAATTGAAAAAAAAAAAAAAAAAAAATTAGAAGATATTTTTTTTCTTACCTTTATATTCAAATAAATCAAATTCGATGCACAGTTTTATTTATATATATAAGCTAAACTTGTATAAAAAATATTGGGGATTTTCGTTGATATTCAGTTCGCATGGGCAATTTTGAAAAGTTCTAAAATATTACGGATAATTCCTTTTTTTCTCTTTTTTTTTTTTTTTTTTTTTTTTTTTTTGATAAATGTATGCCATAATGCAAATAATGTACCCTTGAATAATATTTAAAGTGAAATTTATAAAAAATAAAAATTTGATTTTAAAGGTATCTCGTCCCCTTAAAACCCCAAATACAGATCAATTAAAATGTTTCAACTTACGTAATATTCACTGTGTACGGAAAACTGTGTGTGTTTATCGAACTAGTAAATTAACACGAGATGTAAATAAAATTATATATTGAAAAAAAAAAACATATATTGACATCTTCCTGCATGTACAGAAATGCGTTTTGTTAAGTTTAACAAGAGCCAGGCTTCGTGGATGCCCGGTTGCGTAGATTAAAATGTCACAGCTAAAGTGAGTTGCCGCGTGCGCTTTGGTTGAAAATTCAGCTCCATCTCCTCCTTCCAATGTAGCTGCACTGGGTAGCAGTCAGAAACAGGAAGTGTCCTTGAAAGTGTTCTTGATATTAATAAACAAAGTTATTTCAATAAGAAAATGAAAGATAATGTCTTAAGTAAATATTTAAACATGAGATATTGCTTTCCTAAATAACAGCAATTATTTAGAAGAAGTGTATATTTGACACAAATAGTTCATAGCAATAAATAACTCTAAAGTGATTTAAGTTGAAGTGATTATTCAGTAAATGGTTTCTCACTAGATTACAATGATTGATGATCGCAATCATGAGCTGTCCAGACTAATAATGTTTATCTAAACATAACTCGTTGAAATTATGCCATTTGATGATGAGTTATTCACTTAAATGTTTGTTACAGAAACACACTGCTTTTACATATTAAAAAAATAGTCACATTGAGATTAAAATTAATTTTTGCAAATAATCTGCTATGGATAAAATTAAATAAATTAATAGAAATGCAAAAAAAAATCTTCTTTTAAGAACTTCATGCTAACTCCTGATTTTTCCGCTAGAAGGCGCAGTAAGCAGTCTCACCTAATAGCGCATGACCACTTTACTATACCTAGTAACCATATATATAACTAGCTGTTGGCTTTCAAAATTTAACGGAGGTGAAAGGGGACTTTACTAGCTGCCCTGTATTTGCATTTAAATACTGAACATTCAATCCTAATTTGTGCATCTATGAATTGTTATTTTGAGGATTATTAATTTTCAAAATGTTGCCTGGATTTTGAATTACAAGGTATACTAGTAGTTTTTTTATACAGGTATTCATACTTCGATTTTTACACTGGAAAAGAAGTAGTCGATTACTCGCTCCACTGTATTCAATTACCCTCTCAATACCACTTTTCAACTAATACTGTAAATAATTTAAATTCTGGAAAAGAAAACGAAAAAATATTTCCGGATTATGAATCCTCATGCTTTAATTAATGTTTGAGGGAATCTGTAAAAATTATGCCAATAGTAACTAAAAAAAAAGGAACTTAAAGAAATTTCCACTAAATGGTCAAATATTGGAGAATTCACCTTACTAAAAATTAACAATAAAAATTCCAATTTATTGAAGTTGTATAGATAGCAGATTTTATCTACATTAAAATTGAAAGATTTGTTATACAATGTAAGTAAAAATAACAGTTTTTTCTATATTACAGATTATTTACACCTAATACTAAAGATGTTAAATATATCAACAAATAATTTTCATGTCAGTTAAATATTCACACGAACTATCTGGGACAAAGTAGTAAGACGCCCCATTTAAATATAACTGCTTACATTCAGGGCCGAATTTAAATCTTAGTTCATCTTGAATCTAGCAGAATCTTGAGCTCATAAGCACAGTGCATTTAGCTGACCTTCGATTTCTGTTGTACTGTGTATAACTCTTGTACATAGAACAGCCATACACTCAGGTTATCCATAACCTAAAAGTTATCTCACAACAAAACACTTGAACTCATGATAATAACTATTAAACTATGCACCTGGGAATATGTAGAGACTTAAGAACATTTTATTCATCTGATGCTATTCATAATTAATCAATCATATTCGTGTTGAAAATAATACACATTTTCGTCTGTAAAGCGCTCAGCTCATCTGTTCTATTATTACTTTTATTATTACATTTATAATTACTATTATTATCATTTTTACTATTACCTTCAATTCTCATTGTTAAAATTATTGTTAAATAGTATTGTAATTTTTTTCCCTCTTTTTTATTTATTTATTTATTTTTTTTAATAAACTTGCAATCCGGGATCTGGAAGCCTATGCCAATGGTGGGTTATCCCGCGTTGTAGAAAAGAAAAAAAAAAAAAAAAAAAAAAAAAGAAAATGTACCGTACAATGCCTAAAAATTAAGGGGAAAAATATATACATACATGTAATGTTTCGACAATCCAGACCGCATATCCTAAATCCAGAATGCATTGCGTATGGGCAAAAGCCGTCTGCTAGAAGTACTCAAGCTTATTTTCAGTGTATAATGTATACAAATTTTCCATATTTTGTATTATATAAATATTTTACTCTCGACTTTGAAAGATAGATTATGTGTGATTTTCGTGTTTTTGTGATCATTCGACATATTTTTAAAAGTTTATTACAGTTTTGTTTCTGTTTTTTGTAAGGAATGTCTATGTATAATATTAGATAATAAATATAATTTATAGGACAACAAATAAGAACACTAGTTACAAGAAATTCTCATTGAATCTGAAATTGCAGAACAAAACCTTGGATACTTTACTTTCTAACATAGAAGTAAAACTAAGGATTTTGTTTATTTATATATTTCGTTTATTTATATAAATTAAGGATTTCGATTATTAATATTTCAGATCCTTAATAGATGGTAACTGAAAAATTTCGACAATATTTCTATGACAATTCAAAGTGACGTTTTAATAAAAAGAATAGGGCCCAGTTAAACTGATCACATTGAGCTCACAGGATAGTCAGAATAATAGTATAATATACTCATATTTCAAAGAATAATGACCCTAAAAAAAATAAAGAAATCGACAAATAAAAAGAAAAATGCCCAGTTAAACTGATGGCATTAAGTTCATAGGCTACTCTAACTAATTATATATTATAATGTTATTTTTGTCTGTTATTTCTTAAAATAGAACTCACTGTTTTTGAGCAAAACACTAAAAAACAAAAATCATAAAAAACAGCGTTTTCTGTTATAATACAAACCAATATAGTTCAAAGGAGAAAAAAGAACCTCCAAAACTAATCAGGGAAGCACCTTATCAGAAAAAACCGGTATACCAAATTTGAAGCAAATCGGATCATCCTGCATGAAAAACACATTTATCTAAATTAAAGAGGGATTAGCTCGCTGTACCCCCCCACCCCCTTTATGCTTAACTAATTAACCCCCGAAACTAATCAGGGAAGCAAATTATCCGAATAAAACGGTATACCAAATTTGAAGCAAATTGGATGACATGAAACCTTCATGAAAAACCCATTTATCAAAATTAAGGGGTGATTAGCCACCTGTTCTCTACTTTATACTTATCCAATGATCCCCTAAAACTAATCAAGGAAGTGCCTTATCAGAATAAACCTATATTCAAAGTTCGAAGCAAATCGGATATATCTTTCAAGAGTTCGCGTTATGTATATACATACGTTGTTTCGGCGTAAATGCCCTCAAATTTATTTGTTTATAATTTAACTCTGTTTATCTTTCATATTGTGAAACATAATTATAAAACTGATTTCTTTTGACAGAAAAAATCTAATCTGTTTATCTAAATTGTTTATAACCCTGAATCAATATTTATGAGTAACATTATGATTTCAAGGTCATGTAATATAGATTTATTTACTTTATAATAATTTTGAATTGATGGTGATTTATTAGTTTTATAATTACTTGGATGTCATTTAAATGAATATTATAGCTATTTAGAAGATTTATAACTGCATATTGTAATTTTTATTTTCATGTTTATTTTATATAATATGTATCATTTTTAAAATGGTTAGTCTTGACTCTGTAACCAAGCAGAGAACATGTAACTTGTCCTGACTCTGTAATCAGAGATGCCAATTGTTAAATCATGGCTCTGTTTAATACAGAGTGTATAATGGAAGTCCTGACTCTGCAACCAAGCAGAGAACATTTTTTTTTTTGTATTGGCTCTGTTAAATACGGAGAATTACTATTATGGAACAATTATTAACTTCTAATGATGAATAGAATTTACATACTATTTCAGTTTTATTTAATAAACTATTTAATCTAATTGCTCTCCCATCTCACTTGGATTTTGAAAATTTATTTGTCATATGAATTTCGGCGCCACCATTTTTTTTTTTTTTGGTGCCTCATAACCCGCGAAACATTTTTTGGAAAGAATAGTGAGCTATTGTGAAAGAGATTTGTGATTAACAACTGTGATTTATCTTTCAACATGTGATTAGTGTGTGATTTATCTTTCAACCTGTGATTAGTGTGGAATTATTATTGTGCCATTTGGATTACGACATGCCATCTACATTACCTAGAATTAACAGGTAAGAAAATATTTTTTTCATTTTCTATGAATGGTTTATGTTTTAAAATAAGAATTATTCTTTATTTAAAATGGAAAATCTTGAAAAGCTGAAAGCAAAACGTTCTGTTGAACGAACGAGTTTCACGAAATTAATTACAAAGTTAGAAACATTATTAAATGATGACATTGATAATACGAAAACCGATGAATTATTAGAGCTTCAAGAAATATTCCTCTTAAAAGAAACGGCTTTCCAAAGTTTGAATCGTGATATTGAAGCTCAAATATCCGACTTAAAAGAATATGAAAAGGACATTGCTAATAGTGAAAAGTACACTGACCAATTGATCAGTGCTAAATTTAAAATTAAAAATAGATTAAGAAAATGTAAAAAGGATAATGTTTCTATGATAGCAACTAGTCGTGTAAATTCATTGAATGGTTCTGCTAGTGGAACAGAAACGAGTTCTGCCATGAAATTGCCTAAATTAAATGTTCCAAAATTTTCTGGTGAAATCGAAGAATGGGTCGAATTTTTTAACTGTTTTGAAACATCGATACACCAGAATAAATCACTATCTAAGATAGAAAAATTCGCTTATCTAAAATCCTTGTTATGTAATCGGGCCTCTAATGTGGTAGAAGGGTTTCCTTTGACAGACCAAAATTATGATACTTGTATTGATTTATTAAAGGACCGATTTGGTAAGGTTGATGTTATTATTAATAAACACATGACTAATTTATTAAATATGGAACCAGTTAAAAATTGTTCAAATTTAAATGCATTAAGACGATTGCATGACATGTGCGAAGTTAATATTAGAAGTTTAAGAAATTTGGGGGTAACATCCAGTTCTTATGGACAATTGCTAAATCCTATTTTGCTAAAGCTATTGCCCCATGAATTAGTGATTGAATATCATAGAAAACATGATACTAGCAAAGAGTCAGATGTAACCGATCTAATTACATTTCTGAAATGTGAAATAGAATGTAGAGAAAAGGCTTTGTCAATGACAAATTCTAAAAATGATGCATCCTCTTCTTTTGTACATAAAAATAAAACTGAATTTCGTGAAAAGAAAACATCAAATAAATATCAACATGCTAATACCTTAAATGCCAATATTAAAGTTTTTTGTGTATTTTGCGAAGGTAATGATCATTTATCTTCCGAGTGTAAAAATTTAGCTGATGATAAGAAAAGATTAATGTTACGTAAGGAGGGTAGATGTTACAAATACTTTTTGAAATCGCATTTATCTTCGCAATGCCGCATAAAATTAAAGCCATGTCTAAATTGTAAAAGCACTGAACATAACAAATTATTTTGCTTTAAGAAAAGTTTGAAACCAGAAATTAATGAAAATCAAAATCAAACAGTTGTATCCAATTCTCATTGTAATTTTAGAAATTCTAAGCATGCTGTTTTATTGCAAACATGTTATGTAACTGCTCAAGGTAATTCTAATTCAAAGTTAGTTCGATTATTACTTGATTCTGCAAGCGAAAAAAGCTTCATAACAAAAGCATTAGCTCGTGAATTAAATTTGCCTGTTTTAAGAAAACAATATTTAACTGTATTCGCTTTTGGCATGGATCAAGGTCGCGAAGAAGAATATGATGTTTTTAAAATTAAATCGCGAAGTAAAATGAATTATCATCGTTTTATAGATGTTGAGGTGTTAGCTACCGATTTGATAAGTGCAACAACATTGAAGGTTCCCACCCGTAAGGCATGGTGACGTCACGGCGACGACGTTGTGAAGTCACACTGTGATTTTGTGACCGTCGATGTGACGTCACGTGACGTCGATGTGACGTCATAGTGACTAGAATGCGAGGTCGTTATGGCCGTTTTAGAGGTCGTTTGTGACGTCACATTGTGACCACTATGTGAAGTCACGATGTGACAAATTTGTGAAAAGTGTGTCATTTGTGACTATTTTGGCATTAACTTTGTGACTAACCTGTGACGACAGCGACAATGCTTTGACGTCACACTGTGACTAATTTGTGAAATATGTGTCATTTGTGACGAACTTGTCATAAACAATGTGATGATTTCAAATGAAAATCAAATTTCAAATTAATTGCTTAAAAGGGCAAAGGCCAACATAGAGAAAAAGATTCCAAGCCGGGACTCGAATCCGGGCCATCAGTGTAGCGCACTGACATTCTACAGACTAAACCACATGGAACGAGACCCAGCCTGGAAAATTTCTTACTAGTACATGTTGGCAAGGCTACAAACGCAGCACAAGATGGAATATTTATCGTGAGCCGCCAACATCGGGAAACACGAAACTTAATTAAATCCAGCATCGATTCAAACTATATAAATACTTCGAAATGTTTCCATAGAGAACCATTCGCCTTGCATACAATATTTCAAATAAAAATCAAATTTCAAATTAATTGCTTAAAATGCAATTTTAATTTGAAATTTGATTTTCATTTGAAATATTGTATGCAAGGCGAATGTTTCTCTCTGGAAAAATTTCCAAGTATTCATATAGATTGAATCGCTGCTGGATTTAATTAAGTTTCGTGTTTGCCCCATGTCGGTGGCTCATGATAAATATTCCATCTTGTGCTGCGTTTGTAGCCTTGCCAACATGTACTAGTAAGAAATTTTCCAGGCTGGGTCTCGTTCCATGTGGTTTAATCAGTAGAATGTCAGTGCGCTATACTGATGGCCCCGATTCAAGTACCGTTATGGAATTTTTTTCACTATGTTGGCTTTTGCGCCTTTTAAGCAATCAATTTGAAATTTGATTTCCATTTGAAATATTGTTTTCAAGGCGAATGTTTCTCTCTGGAAAAATTTCCAAGCATTAATACTGTGATGATTCTTGTTATAAACACTGTGATGAATTTTAAAATAAAGTTTTGTTTGAAATATACAATATTATCTTTTTACCGTACTTTTTAGCAATGTATCGCTATTTTGGAGGTCTATTCTTCTAAAATACTTTTAATTTTTACACTGAAAAAAACAATGCTTATCAAGTGGCATCCTTTTTTATTAAGTTCTAAGCTTGATCTTGAGTTCAAGCTTTATATTAAGAATGTTTTGTGTGTTGTGATTTGTTATTATTTTATTAAATACGAACATGGAGTCTAACGGATATTAATACATTTCCTATTTAAAGAAGAATAAGATAAGCCATATTTATTTAAATTTTTTATTCCCGTGTATATTGTATTTTGTTAATATGAGCTAAATAGATTTGGTATGATTTATAGGAAATGACTGATCTGGGAAATAGAAAAAACAAGTAAGAAAAATCATACGTTAAGCATAGATTATAAAGCACTTTCCAACGCTTCCTGAATGCTTTAACTAGACATCGTAATTTAAGGAAATAACGTAAATAAGATAACTAAGCAAATATTTTAGAAAACGCATAAAACATTTGAAAAACTGATTTCAGCAGTTACCGTTCATAGCCAAATATGTTTTCCAATTCTTTTGAATAGCCCTGTATTTAATCTGTAGGTTGATATATACTAGTATATAATGTGAAAATTTAGTTTAGCAAGAAAATGCATAACAGGTTGAAATTCTCATTCAAAAATTTATACTAATATATAAATACATACTTGAATACTTTTGTACAACCCTGTAGTTTACCTAGAATCTTTATTACACGCCACTATTTAGTTAAAATTTAATTCAAATTAAAACACTCTTAAAACTGCTGAAATCACATTTCCAGAAATTATAATTTATAGACGGCCATATATCCATTTCCTTGCGTGACCCTGTGTATCATTTTATCCATATTCTACAAACATTTCTTAGTAAATTAAATGCAGTTCAACATAAAAATCCATAACTCATCTAAAAAACACCTTTAAGCAATTTGCGCCCATACCCCTTAACTCTTACGTATACTTTTGTGCAGCCTTGTATATGAATTATAGCTTTTATATACACCATATACTATGCATAAATATAGTGGATCATAAAAGCGCATATTATAATTAAAAATGCATTTCCAGCAATTATCGCTAATGAACAGTACAATATCAACTTTTATAAATATCATAAATTATAAATATTTTTTTTATAAATATTATAAATATCAAATTTTAAAAAGTATAGTAAAGCAGTTTAATCTATAAACTTGTTATCAGGCATGAAAAACACTTTATTTCAATGCTTAATTGTCATATTTTATTTTTTAATGCGAAGTATCGAACGTGTATCGAAAACGTAGAAAATGAGTTTACAATCGAAGAAAATTTAATAACTGATTCTGAATGTCTACAATTAAATGTTTGATTAAAATCACGAACAGCAAAAACGTGCTTACATACAATTTAAAAAAATAAATATACCAATTTGAAAAACACTATATAATTATTATTTATAATTGTACTATTAAACAACAACAAAGTACAATAGATGAATTAAATGTATTATTAGATTTAACAATTTCTCAAAAATCTCTCCATATGTTACAAGGAATTCCTATTATTTTATAATTTTGGCAAATGTTAAATCTGAAAACATTGATATGAAGATTTGGGATTTTAAATAATAATTTAAAATATTATTAGCAATGAAAAAAAGTCTTTCAAAAGTTTCACTACTATAGTATGTAAAACGGCATTTCCCATTCAGTATAATGTTAATTTCTAATCTGAAAAACAATCCCAGAACGGTCTCTTTCTATAGGTATAATATAAAACTATTTAACTCATCTCACCAAATATACAAAACAGGAACAAACAATTTAAATTAAATAAGACTTACTTTTTGAGCTCTATAAATTAATTATTAATATCCGTGTGTATCCGAAAATGGCGACGTCTTTTTCTTCCATTAAGAAAAGCACACGCAAAAGCTTACATTTTAGACTAGTAACTTACCGCATCTGTTAGAACAAAAAGTTCTCTGTTTACCCTGCGGTATCGTGGCAGACGATTTGGGGCAGGTGTGAGTTTATTTCCTTTTATATAAACAGATATAGAACTTATATGTGCAATCATTTTATGAGACTGTCTGTATTTAAATTTTGTATTTGAAGAATTTTCCAATGTATTTTACCTTTTCTTTTTATCAGTTTTAACCCCCCCCCCCTCCCTTTTTCTAAGTAAAGATTGTTTCACACAAATACAAAATATCTTCCTAAAAAATAAAAAGATATAAATAAATATCGAGGATAAAAAAAATTTCTTTGTCAATCGTCATTCTTTTCACGTTAATTTCCTGTAAAATAAAACAATTCGTAAAATAACTTTTTTTTAGAGTCATATCTCTAAAACACAAATTTGAAATACGAATAATAAATTATATCATGGGTTTTGCATAAATTTTGTATTATTTTTATTTATTCGGAAAATGCTAATTTTATTTTAAAAGTCTGAAAGAAGTAGAATTTTTTAAAAAAAATAGTTACTTAAAATAGGTACATTAACAGGAAAAAATATGACTTGAATGCAAATTATAAAGCAAGAAATGTATGTATGACTAAACTCTGAAGACTCTTTCTACGTGCTCATTAAAAGCTGCAGACTTAACTATAATAGAAATTTTTTAGTTTGAAGCCACAAAAGTGTTTCGAATACCAGTGGTCGGTAAAAATAAATTAAAAATTTTCCTTCCTGCAAACTAAATATGTAAAGTGTATATATTTAATATTCCTAATTCTAAATATGTTATCCAAATTGCTCCAGCACGTACCATTTTTCCGAGAAACACTTTTATAATAATAAGAATAAGAGAAGGATTAATATATTAAATTGCAATACTAGATAAAATTGAAATCAGGAAAAAAGTATACTTTCACACTCTTAGATATCAAATTGATAAAATATAGCATAGAAATCTAGTTTGTTGATACTTGTACCGTGCATTTTCCTTTATATGCCCCCCCCCCCCCACCACCACCATATTTTCGTGTCTGAATTTATTACTTGCTACCCACTAATATATTTTCATTCCTTATGCCGCTGTAACGCGGGCCTTTTTAAAACATTTCTCTTCATTTTCAAAGATTTTTGAAGTTCATATTTTTCTCACACTGTGACTTACAATATGGGTTACAATTTTTTACAATTTATTACAATTTTTTTGTGAGTGTGTCGTGACCTACGTTACATGCAGTGACATAACAATTATTTTTTATTGCCAGAAAAATAAAATTTTACAGTAACAACATGTTTTGAAGATTTTTTGTAATTTTTTAAAGTTTTCTAAGAAGTTCACATCTCATTCACAATGTGACATCACTGAGTGGTGGCATTTCGGTCACAGATGTGACGTGACCACAGTGACTCACAGTGACGTCACAACGACGTCACTGTGACCATGCATGCTATGAGGGCAATTCTGACCCTCTAGTTATAAATACATTGAAAGTAAAAGATGGAGGTTAGCCGACCCTACGCCCGAGGAATCCGAAGTACAAATTTTACTTGGAGCTGATTATTTCTGGAATGTTCAGAGAGGTGTCGTTGAAGAAATTAATGACCATTTATATGTAGCTAATACACTTTTTGGGTACACAATAGTGGGAAAAATTATCTCTAAAGGTAACGAAACAGTTAATGCTCATCTTGTATCTGTTAATGAAATAGAAAATTTTGATTTGCAAAAGTTTTGGAAACTAGAGTCTTTGGGTATTTGTGATAGTAAAAATGAATTATTTTCACAAAAGGATTTAGATGCTCTTGATTTATTTAATGATAATTTAAATCTTGTAAATGGAAGATATGAAACTAAACTTTTGTGGAAAGTAAATAAAAATGAATTGGAATCCAATTTTGATGTAGCTAAACATAAACTTTGGGGATTAAAATCAAAATTGTGCAAAAATGAATGGTTACTTAAGGAATATGAGAAAATATTAAATGAACAATGTGGTTTGGGTATAATTGAAGAATGTGAGTTTAATAAAGATGAAATAAACACGTATTACATGCCTCACAGACCAGTAATAAGGGAAGATAAATCGACAACTAAAGTAAGAATTGTTTTTGATGCGTCATCCAAAGATAAGGGGGCAAAATCGTTAAACGAGTGCTTATTTCCTGGGCCCAGTCTAAATCCTAACATATTGGACATTATTTTAAAATTCCGTCTCCACAAAATTGCTTTCTCGGCAGATATAGAAAAAGCATTCTTGCAAATTCAGATACAAGAAGAAGATAGAAATTTTTTGAGGTTCCTGTGGTTTGACAATATCACTAGTAACAATCCCATTTTGAAGGTTTTTCGCATGACCCGTGTAACTTTTGGTGTAACAACTTCACCCTTTTTCCTTTCTGCAACCATCAAACATCACATTGAGGGGTATAAAGATTTGTTTGGAAAAATAGTTAATATGCTGTATACTTCCTTATACGTTGATGACCTGTTTCATGGAGCTGATTCAGTAAACGAAGCTTTTGTTTATCAAACGGTGCAGAGAAGATATTGAGTGAGGCCAATATGGAACTCAAAAAATTTAAAACCAATTCTTCCGATTTAAAATTTTTATGGAACGAACATGGAATAAACTTTGAGGAAGACACTCTTGAATAAAATCTTTTGAAGGTATTGGGAATTATATGGATAACAGAAAGTGACACCTTGAAAATAGACATACAACCACTTTTGGTAGAACTTGACCATAAAATTATTACCAAACGTATTGTTTTACAAACTGTGGCAAAAATTTATGATCCTATTGGACTCATTTCCCCTTTCGTGATAAGAATTAAATTTTTAATGCAAGAACTCTGGGAACATGGAATTGACTGGGATTATACATTACCAGATTCTTTAAGTGGAAAATTCAGAAAATGGCATAATGAAATAAAAGACTTGGTAAATTTTGAAATTCTTAGAAAATATTTTGTAACTATCCCAAAATTAAATCCTGAAACCGCTCAACTTTTCATATTTCCTGATGCTAGTTTAAAGGGGTATGGGTCAGTGGCTTATCTACGTGATTCTTCTTCTTGTGAAACTTCATTTGTAATAGCAAAGTCGAGAGTAGCGCCTCTCAAGAAAATTACATTGCCGCGCCTCGAACTTCTTGGAGCACTTACGGCTGCAAGATTAGCGAATTATTTAAAGGAAATATTTAAAATTGTGAATGAAAATATATTTTGTCTAAGTGACTCCCAAATTACCTTGCACTGGATTAAAGGAAGTGCTAACAACTGGAAGCCTTTTGTGGCAAACCGCGTACGCGAAATTCAGGAACTTGTTGCTCCTGTACAATGGAAATTTTGTAAAGGAAAGGAAAATCCTGCAGATGTTCTCTCTCGTGGTTGCTCTGCATCTGAATTGATTAATAACGAGGTATGGTTACATGGTCCTAGCTGGCTGAAGGAAGAATCGTTACCAGTATTTCCCCCTGAAACTCAACCTAATCTACCTGATGAAGAGGTCTTGCAAGAACAACGTAAAACGCTTGTTTGCTCCATATCCCAAAATATTCCAGAATTTGAGCTTTTATTTAAATTTTCATCCTGGACTAAATTAAAACGAATTACGGCTTGGTGCCTCAGATTCATCAAAAATAGTACATGCCCATCTGAACGAGTCTATGGTTTTTGACTGTTCCAGAACTTGAAAGGGCAACAAATGCTTGTGAATTTAATTCAAAACCATGAATTCGGAGACGAACTGAAAATTCTAAAATCCAGAAAGATCCTAAATTCTAAAAGCAAACTTCTTCCTTTACATCCATTTCTTGACGAAAATGATATTCTTCGTGTTGGAGGTAGGCTAAAAAATGCAAACTTGTCTGAATATCAAAAACATCAAATCATTCTCCCTAAAAGGCGTCATGTTGCAGACTTGATAATAAAGTATTTTCATGAGAAACATCTTCATAGCGGGACTCAATTGACAATTTCAGCAATTCGACAAAAATTTTGGATAATTAATGTTAAAGAAGCTGTGAAAAGAGAAATAGGGAAATGTATGAAATGTTTCCGAAATTCATCACACCTTTCATCTCAGTTGATGGGAAATCTGCCATCAGCACGCGTGACACAAGCTCGAGTATTTTCAAGAGTAGGAGTCGGCTTAGCCGGCCCCTTTTTGATCAAACCTCGTAAGGGACGTGGTGTGAAACCCTTTAAACATTATGTTTGTCTGTATGTTTGTTTCGTAACAAAAGCTATCCATCTTGAATTAGTCACTGATCTTACAACTGAAACCTTTCTAGACTCATTGAAAAGATTCGTGGCTCGACGTGGAAAACCTCTAGAAATATTTTCCGACAGAGGTACAAATTTTGTAGGGGCAGACCGCGAAATAAAGAGAATGATGTCTCAAATTGCTTCTGATGAAAATTTGCACAAGTATCTTACTGGCGAAATGATAGTATGGAAATTCAACCCACCTTCCGCCCCTCACTTTGGAGGCCTTTGGGAAGCGGGAATAAAACAAATGAAAAATCATTTGAAGAGAACAATTGGTGATCAGATTTTAACTTATGAAGAATTTTTGACCTTAATTGCACAAAATGAGTCATGCTTAAATTCAAGACCGCTTGTCACTGAGTCTTCTGATCCAAATGACTTTACGGCTCTGACGCCAGGACATTTTATTATAAAAGCACCCTTGACCTCCTTACCTGAGCCTGATATCTCCTCTACCTATGTAACTCCTTTGAAACGTTGGAAATTGCTACAAAAGATTTTCCAAAGTTTTTGGAAAAGGTGGTCGTCAGACTATCTCTTACAATTGCAGCAACGTACAAAGTGGTTTAGAAGCAACCCGAACTTAAAAATCAATGACTTGGTGTTGATAAAGGAAGAAAACCAGCCCCCATTAAGGTGGAAATTGGGCAGAATAATTGAACTATTTCCTGGTGATGATAATATTGTTCGTGTTGTCAAATTAAAGACTTCTACTGGTGAACTGAAACGCCCTATCACAAAACTGTCTCCTCTACCAATGGACATTTAATATAATAGAATTTCACTTTATTTTAACTAACTTTATTATTATTATTTTTTTCTATGTCTAATTTTTGTAACTTTCTGAACTATTTTGTATATTAATGTCTTTTTCTATTTTTAGTTGTTCCAGAAACTGTCTTTTTTTAGAAGTAGTAGGATTTAATTGCATTTCATTTTAGTTATACTTGACATTTAAGGTAATATTTTAATTTTGTATATAATATTTGATTATTTAGTATGTGATAGTGGAAATTTGGTAAGTTATAATTGTTTGATGAACTTCGTTCATGGAGGCGGAGGATGTTTCGGCGTAAATGCCCTCAAATTTATTTGTTTATAATTTAACTCTGTTTATCTTTCATATTGTGAAACATAATTATAAAACTGATTTCTTTTGACAGAAAAAATCTAATCTGTTTATCTAAATTGTTTATAACCCTGAATCAATATTTATGAGTAACATTATGATTTCAAGGTCATGTAATATAGATTTATTTACTTTATAATAATTTTGAATTGATGGTGATTTATTAGTTTTATAATTACTTGGATGTCATTTAAATGAATATTATAGCTATTTAGAAGATTTATAACTGCATATTGTAATTTTTATTTTGATGTTTATTTTATATAATATGTATCATTTTTAAAATGGTTAGTCTTGACTCTGTAACCAAGCAGAGAACATGTAACATGTCCTGACTCTGTAATCAGAGATGCCAATTGTTAAATCATGGCTCTGTTTAATACAGAGTGTATAATGGAAGTCCTGACTCTGCAACCAAGCAGAGAACATTTTTTTTTTTTTGTATTGGCTCTGTTAAATACGGAGAATTACTATTATGGAACAATTATTAACTTCTAATGATGAAGAGAATTTACATATTATTTCAGTTTTATTTAATAAACTATTTAATCTAATTGCTCTCCCATCTCACTTGGATTTTGAAAATTTATTTGTGATATGAATTTCGGCGCCACCATTCATACGTCATACATACAGATCCTACGGCCACATTAGCTCTCAGGCTTTGAAAGCCTGTAAGCTAAAAACCTATTTAGCTAAATTAAAGGGGATTAGCTCCCCATTGCCCCCCTTTATGCTTAACCAATGAACCTCCAAATCTAGTCAGGGAAGCACCTTGTCAGAATAAACCAGTATATCAAATTTGAAGCAAATCGGATAATTCTGCATTAAAAGCCCAATTATCTAAATTAAAGAAGGAGGATTAGAACCCTTCCCATCCTTTATGCTTAACCAAGATTTGTACACTTCAAGGGCTTTCAAGCAACTTTTACCAAAATTTTAGTTAAGTAATATTTGCCTTGTTTAATGAAAAAAAAATCGATCTTCAGATATAGCGACCAGTACTTTACGAAATTTCTGGTACTGAAACACCTAAAATCCCTTGAATTCCTTGATACGTACGAACCCTGTTAAGCAATGAACCTCGAAATTTAATCAGGGACGCGCCTTGTCAGAATTAACCGGTATACCAAATTTAAAGCAAATAAGATAATTCTCCATGAAAAACACATTTATCTAAATTAAGAGTCGATTATCCCGCCCTTTATATTTAACCAATGATTCCTCCAAACCCAATCAGGGAAGCGCTTTTTCAGAATGAATCTATATACAAAATTTGAACCCAATCGGATATTTCTATTAAGAGTTATCGCATTACATACATACGTACATACATACAGAACCTGCAGGAACATTAGCACTCAGACATTAATAACCTGTGAGGCAAAAATGTTGGAATTCTGAAATAAGCTCTGAGCAATATTGAAAAGTTCTTATTTGGGAAGTAAACATTTAATTTCAGTTGGCATTGTTATGGTAACTGCTTATTAAGAATAAATACGTACTTTATAAGAAATATTATTCCTAAACTTAATTTTTTTCTCTGCTTCTGATAATAAATTTTCATTTTATTTTATGCATTTAAGTTATATCCATAATTTCAAATGTAAAAACATTACCTTTTAAAGCTTTAATTGACTCCTAGTGCCTCTGCCCATATCTACTATTCCTAAATCCAGATGTACTTGCAGTTGGCGTAAATACAAAACTACTAAAATACCTAAAAATTAACATTAAAATAGACTTAAAACAAACTTTGTATTATTACAGTATTACACGCTTATAAAGAATTACACATTACTTGCTTATTCAAAGAACATTATATTAATCGTATTTTAATGTGCTTATTAACATCTAGGGACTCATTTGCCTTCTAGGAATACATAATGCTGTCTCTTTTGTTTTCTTACAATAGCAATGTTAATTTAATTGACACACTATAGAAAATACTTTTAAATTACGACGTTCAAGCAGACATTTAAAATTTTTAATTATTTTTCTTTGTTAATTTGAAATTAAAGCGTAAGAATTTTACGCTATTGAATTTAAAAATTAAGGACATTAATGTCAGATGAGAAGTCACATTTTTATTTTGTCTTTATTTTCAAAAAATTACTTTTATCTTATAGTTGGTAATTTCTATCGCCTCAAATTTGCATTATAATAGTAGTTGTTTCTTTCAGAAATATACATATTTTTAATGTAGCAGTTTCATTTTCAATCTAATGAGCACATTAAGATTTCGCAACTTTAAAAGTTTCGCTTTATGAAATATTTATAGTCTGGTTAAATGACTTCAGAAAACGCTTTATATTTATAGTGAATTTTTAAGAAATAAATTATACTTTTGTTTTAGAGATAATAAAATTCTTAAACTCGCAAATACATTGCATTTGTGACTTTCGTATTTCATTTAACATGTGTCAGTGATTCGTGTTAAAGGAAGTAAAGTTTTACTTTTATTATAAATAAAAAAATAGTTTGAAAAAAAGGTTTGATTCTGCTAAAAAACGAGTGAATAATAAATGGCAATTTGGAAGCATTTCGTAGAATTTCGTGTAAATGGCAGGGACGTGAGATGACGAGCTAAAAGTTTCAAGATTTTTATTTTTAAACTCCGAATGTTAATTAAAAATTTTATTAGTGATATCAGAAATTTATTAAAACTCTTCTCTCCAAAAGAAAATATTTTAAAACTTTTCATCTGTCCTTAAAATATAAAAAAAAAACACCAGTTTTTTGAAAGAAATTCATGCTCGTCTTATCCATCCCATATTTATGATATACTAGCTGTTACCCGTGACTTCGTTCACTTAAGATTTAAAGAAGAATAAATTCATCAATTAAGCAAAAAAATTCGATAATTAAAAGCATATGTAATTAATCTTTTATCATATTTTATAGTACAAAAACTTCTAATGATTTGCTTATTTTTGTTTATATATATAGGATCATTTAAATTTCTTTCGTGAGCTTCAAATTTCATACTCGTTTTCCAAGATTAAATGAAGAATAAACTTACATCTTTGTTATTCTATTTTATTATTTATATTTATTCTATTTCATATTTATTCCGTTCATGGATATTGATTTATGTTTTTGTGACAAAGAATATTATTTAAAGTGATACATTAGTAAATAGTGGTTATTAACAGATCACTTCAGACGCGTCTTTGTATTGATTAGAATAATCGAAAAGTCAGCATATAACATTATGTTTCTACTCCAAAAAATTACGTCTTGGAAAAGAAAAAAAGGATAAATGGTATTCAAAAAATCAGACGTGGCGAAGCATCAAAAGTCAAAAATAAATAATAAAAGTATGAGAAATTACTTTAACTTTCAAATATTTATTACATTTTTATTCCATGGTATCACATTTTTAACAGCTGTAGATCTACCAATAATATCAAAATGTTTATCACGCTCCGAAGATTCTCGAAGCCTAAATGCTTATTA
Source organism: Maratus speciosus (assembly GCA_963932465.1). NCBI lineage: Eukaryota > Metazoa > Arthropoda > Arachnida > Araneae > Salticidae > Maratus > Maratus speciosus. Next base: position 324,737,200 of record OZ010794.1, read on the forward strand.
TTTAAGCAATAGAGTTGCTTATTGCTTTCAATCGCGGAAGAAATCTATTTAAGGGAAAAGCAGCCCAGTTACGGCTAAATGTTTTCATATCGATTGTTGTGTTGTAATTTTGGATTATAGAGGCTTGGACATTTGTAGGCATATGCTCCAATGAGGGACAGAGATTGTGTTTCAGAGATTTTTTAACTACAGATTTAGTTTTTTTTTAATCGAAAGAAAGTTTCCCTTCTTCTCTTTCGCTTTTCGTTAATCATGGCGCCTTTAAAAATTAGAGGGATGTGAGGTGAAGGGTGAATTTATTTCTTAATTAGTGATTTCACCTCTTCTTTACATGTAAACGTTGTGACATGTGAAGCCTAATCTCTAATTAAAATTACTTGCTAAGCTTTCTTACATCGAATTTCTGGGAGATTTTAAGGTAAAAGGATGTTAATGATGTATTTTCTGGAAAGTCTGTGGAAATCAAACCATTTGGTATAAGTGATATAAAAATGCTAATACTTTCTGAAAGAAAACTGGTTAATGATTTAAAATATGATGACGTCACTTGGTTAGTTTTTCGTACGGAACAATACTTGTCGAGATAATATATATATTCTTTCACTTCATGAATCATGTAAAACTATGCCATTTCACTTAATTAAAACATGAAATCGCTTAATGAAGTCCTATATTATTGTACATGTACATTTAGAAAAAATATTGAAATTCATTTTTATTAAATTTTAAATTTCAAGTAAGAAAATGTAGGATAAATTGGGTGAAGATGCAGTAATTAGTGACTCTATTGTTTTAAAAATCACCTGTTGCTTTTATTTGTTATTCATTGATTGCTTTTAGAATTTTGCACTCTTATGTATTATTTAAAACCTTATTTCATTTTATAGATATTATATAAAGCATAAAAATTTTTGTTTTTGTAAGCACTTGCATTTCGGCATCTTACCCATACCTATGAGTAAGATGGCCAACTATCTAGGGGTAAGATGCCTTGTGGAGTTTCAATGTAAACAATATTTTTTGAGAAGCAGTATAAAACATAATGGGACGAATAAAAGTAACTTTAATATTTTAGACATACTAAAGTTGTTAAGTTACTTACTATTAAAAAATTACAAAAATATGAATGCAACAAACGTTGGCAATTTAATGAAAGGACAGACTAATATTTGAAAAAAAAAGTTATGTTCTATTTAACATTAAAATAATTATGGCTCTTAAGTATGCCTATTTTTAAATATTATAATAAGTTTAAATACGATAAAGCCACTGTGAGTAAGTTCTTTAGAGTGCAGATTTTTTTTGTGTGTGTGTTTTTCATATGGCCCTTTCTTCTTTTAAGCTATGACTCAGATCTGACACAGACTGCACATTTGTTTAGGCACTTTGAGGAACTTGTATATAACCAACAGTTTTACTGAATGCATTTGATCCAATCACATTTTTCAGAAGTTTTGTTGCACTTTGCTATACACTCTTAACACTGATTCTCACTCACTTAAAAAAAAAATCCTCATCTTCTGAATGTTGGTCGAAAATTTAAACCGTTATCTTTTCAAAACAGATCAAATTAACGTGTTTTTAGAGTCGGCGGTGTCTGGATGAAGGTTGGCGAGCGTAGCTCGTAGGGGGCAGCAGACCCTAGTTATCTAAAACTATATTATATACAACCGATATTTACATTTATTAAAATTATTTATAACTGCATTTAACATCAAAGTTTTAACAATGGTTAAAATTAAAAATTATGAAATAATTATTTATAAGGCCAATAAAGTTTATTTATAACTCAGAATACATATAGAAACCTTTCAACTTATATTCACCTTAGATTTTAATATTTATTTATGTCATTTTAAACATTTACAAAATTTATAATTTTAACTAATGCTTTTTTTAATCAGTTGATTAAAATCACGATTTAATCATTGATTTAAAGTATCTGATTAAAATTGTTGACAAATTAGTTAATATACAAGAGTAATTCATACAATGAAGACACAACCAGGCATTTGACTGCAACATAAAATAACCAGCATCTTACCCCGAGGGGGAAGAAACGGCATCTTACCCCCAAAAATTTTCGTAGACTTACCTCCAAAGTATTGGATAAGACTCCGGCGTACCCCACTGACGTGAAGAAGCGGGAACTGGCCACCATTTATGCTTTGTAGAATGGCCAGGTATCAGTACTTTCTAAAAACATCAGATTTATCTTTCTGGTGTTTAAACTAAGACTTATATAGGCAAATATAGAAGTCACGTAAATGTTTTTTTGACACTTACCAGAAGTGTTTTGACGAAATAGCAATAAAAAAGTACCACTTAATTTTTTAAAAGAGCGCAAACAGAAATGAAAATATTAGTAGGGAACCATCTTCCTTACAATTGAGCGGCGTTTCCCTACAGCGCCTGCGCATATGAAAACTACATTATTCGGCATCTTGTACAACACGGCGTCCCACGTCAAGTTACCCTATTTAAAATGTAAGCTAAGGTTACATTTTGAAATAATGCGACTTTTGATGCAAAACATTATTTTTGAAATGTATATTGTTATTTAATGGTTTCATTTTTAATTTCGAATTTTGTGAAATGAAAATGACATCAATTTGACGAAATTAAAATAAATATATACAAAAGTTTTCTAATTAAAATTAATACTTTAATTGAAAAAATATTACATCATTTTTATCCTATAAAACCCTTTATTAAATTCGCCTTTCTGATATGTTTTAATTGCCATCTGTTAGAAATAATTAACTAAAATAGCATACGATTTTTTAAAATTCAATTCGTAGGGGCAATAACAATCCACTTAAATGTACTGAAGTTTAATTTACATCCTTGGTTTAAATGCCAATATTCTCAGACGATTTTTGCTCTCAGAAATGGATTCTCAGATTTCACGAAATTTTCTTCGTTTTTGATGACACCATTTCCTGGGATATGCTCCGAGCGAATATTTCGTCAAATTGAGAAATTTACTTTCTTCACTTGTTTGAGGATAACAATTTCGTCAAAAGTGCTTGTTTGAAAAGCGCAATCAGTGGGCTGGTGGTGCCACCTATTGAAGAGTTTAGAAGCTCTTGTATCGACAGGAGAAGAAATAATAGCTTCGGGGTGATTCGAACTCACGACCTCCGGTGTGGGAGACGGACGCTCTAGCTATTACGCTATTGAGTCCTCGAAGGAATATGATTTTAGATGCATGTAATGGATTCTACTGTATATTTATTTTTATAAGGTTGATTGTAATTTTATCGATGTTGTTATACTTATTATTCTTGCAAGTTTTAATTAGTAAGGCTAATTTATTATTATTATTTCCTATGGTTAATATGAATAATTATAATATGGCTTGATTAATATAATTTATTAGGGAAATTTTATTTGCTCGATGAATGATTAAAATATGGTCTGGTTAATTTGTTGCTCAGAAATAACGAATTTTAAAATGCATGTGGGGGAGATTTTATCAATTTGAGAATGTGGTTGAGATTTTAATACTTTACTGTTTGCAGAAGAGACGGGAGAGGGATCAATTATGCATATTTAATTTGATAGTTATATGAATATATTTCTTAAATAATAAAAGGGATCTTTGAACTTTAAAACTTTATTGACCAAATTTTCTTTTTAAACGATTTTGTAAAACACAGGAAATTTATTCTTTTCGAATTAAACCATAGCGAGCAAAGTAAAATAATCATAATAATAATAAACATTCTTAAAAACTTTAAGAGCTAAAAAAATAACTAATGCAGAAACAATAACTACCTGTGTTTCAGCATTTTCTGAAAAGCGCTAAAAAGTGCAATTTTTTAAATAAATTATGACAGGAATAACATAAACAAGGAAATATCTCAGGTATTTGCTTGTTTATGTTTGCTTGTATCCTGCTACTTTAGCAAGCAGATATTATATCTGCTTGCTAAAGTCGCAGGATTTGAGGAGGTACGGTTTCCTTAAAATGCATTGAGTCTGGCCGTGAGTGAAGAAACACCTTCGTCAAATATTTGAGAGTTTACGTGTCGTTAAAAGTCACGTGATTTTGATACGAAATGATCGTCAAAAACAACGAAATATAGCTCGAGGATTGCTGAATCGTCAACATTGAGAGTTTTATTTCTGAGAGTGTGGAATAAATTCATTCATAAAGCTTCAATGTGTGAAAATATGTTTTTAGTTTTAGGAAAATTTACTTTAATCATGTTTTTGTACCATCTATACAAATTGAAATTAAATTCTTTTTAATTTTAAAAAGAAAATAGCATAAAAAAATATATTAATCAATTTTATTTCCCTTTCTTTCCACAAATAATGTCTTCTACTGATAATCATAACGTGAAGTTTGAATGCAAACTCTCATTTGTATGTAAATTATATTCAAACTTATTAATCAGTATTAGTGAAAATATTTCTCATTCATTTTAAATATGACGTCATTTTTTATCTATTTTCATTAGTTTATTATATTCATGCTCCTTGTATTTTTAACGAATACTTCAAAATACCTGTTTTATTTCAAGTATGACGTCATATTTTTGCAAGTTAAATATTTTATCAATAATATAATTCTTTTTAATTCTTTTTCCTTCTAATTATATCGCCATTTTTGACAGAAAAACCCTTATTAAAGTAACCGATATCCATGTTTTATATATAATAAAAAATACTTCATTTTTTTTTCGTTTCAAATATGACGTCATATTTATTGTCTTTTTATTCCCATTTTTTACGCAGAAATTGTTCAGTTAAAAATTAATTGCCGAGGAGAAATTTTTATACCAGACTTTGATTTTCTTGGCAACGGGAAAGAAAGATGGTTAAATTTATCGGGAAAATGTCAATTGATTCTGTATGAAAATGAATGAAATTTTGAATTATTAGCAAAATATTTGAATAAAATAAATTAAACATATCCTATGTTCATTTCCGGGTTACAATCCATCTATATTCAAAAATACAAAAGCATTAATTCATCCGTTTAGAAGCTGACTTTATTCAAACATTCGGACACACATTGACATTTATAATATTATTAGCAAACCCCGCGGCTTTGCTCGCGTAATATTTGAAATATGTCAAGTGATATTTATATGTCTAATTTTTATTAAAATGTACTAACTAAATTTTTATTTTATTAAAAGGTAATATTTTATTTTATTAAAATGTTTTTTTTATTAAAAGGTACTTATTCCTTTTAGGAATAATTCGAAAATTGCTATTTAAAACACAGTTTGATTAAACATCATTATTACACTGCATTAGGCAGAATTGAGACTTAAATTAATAAAATGAAATAAAACTAAATAAATGATAATTTAGAAAATATTTTGAAACTTTTATGCTCAATTAATACGCTCATTTCAGTATTCATTTGAAGTTTTGAATTTTTTAGAAACCATCTTCTTACATCTTAAAATTAACCATCATGTCAAATTCCAAGTCCTACCACCTCTCTCAACATAAAGGGCTATGTTGAAACAGGAACTGTCACCATTAACTTGCCAACATTAATTTTGAAATCGGTTTGTTATTTCCTAATATTCCACAGAAACGTAATTTAAAAAGCTTTTAAAGCCCTTTTTTAGAACGTTTGATGTTGCTGTGAACCCCAGGTGGTAGAATCACCTGCATAAAATATAGCCTGTGTAGGATCAGAGACTGTTACCATTGATTCGCAACTATTACTTTTACAATCGATTTATATTCCCTGAAATTGCATAGAATCGTAATTTAGAATTTTTTAGAATGCTTTACGCACCTGCCCTTCACTTCACCCCTTTTTAATTCGAATTTATTTTCGACGTTCCTTCGAGGGCATTTATATTTTATAAGTAACTACCATGTCATATTTAAAGTTTCTAGCCTTTTCAGTATCACAGAAATCGCAATTTAGAAAGTTTTTAGCTCCTGCAACCCTCTGATGGTAGTGGAACAGACATAAAATATAGCTTATGTTTGAGCAGGTTCTATCACCAAAATTTTTCATCATTATTTTTTTAATCGGTTTGGTAATTTATAAGTTTCTTAAGAATTGTAATTTAGAACGCTTTTCACTCACTTCATTTTTTTAAATTTGGAATTTTCTTTCGACTGTTCTTAGAAAGCAGTTGCATCTTGTAAGTAAATACCATGCCGTACTTCAAAGTGTTAGACCCCTCAGTTGTGCAAAAAACGCAAATTAGAACATATTTTGCTTTTGCAACCATCAGATGGTAGTGACAGCAACATAAAATATAACCTATGTTATAGCAGGGACTGTCACCATTGATTTGCAACCATTACTTTTGAAATAGCTTTGGTATTTCCTTAGATTGAGTAGAAATCGCAATTTAGAACGTTTTTAGGACGCTTTTCGCGCATTTTCACCCCTTTTTAAATTTCCAATTTTTTCAAAACTGTTCTTAAGGATCATTTATATCTAATAAATATGTAAATTGCCTAATTTTAAGTTGCTAGCCCCTACCGATCACAAAAATCGAAATTTAGAACGATTTTTTGCTCCTGCAACGTCTTGGTGATAGTGATACCGACATAAAATAGCGTCTATGTTAGAGCAGGGGCTGTCAGCAACAATTTCCTAACATTACGTTTGAAATCAGATTCATTCTTCCTGAGATATTGCCGACAAATCGGCATTTAGAACGTTTTTAGAACGCTTTTCGCGCATTTTGCTCCTGCATCTCCTCTGGGGTAGTGGAGACATGTAAAATATAGCCTATCTTCGGGCAACATCTGTCACCATCATTTTTACACCATTATATTTGAAATCGGTTCAGTACTTCCTGAGATTGCACAGAAATCGCAATTTAGAAAGTTTTTTACAACGCTTTTTGCGCATTTTGACCCCCCTTTTAAATTTCGATTTTTTTAGGAAATGTCCTTAGAGATCATTGATATCTTATAACTAACTACTATTCCAAATTTCACGATTCTAGCCCCTTCCGTAACGCAAAAATCTCATTTTTAGAACCTTTTTTGCTCTTGCACCCACTTTGGGGTAGTTGCACGGACATAAAATATATTTTATGTCTTAGAGCAAGCGTCGTCACCATCATTTTGACGCCATTATTTTTTAGATCGGTTTGGCATTTCCTGAGATTGTGTAGAAACAACCTTTAGAACGTTTTTTAGAACGCTTTTCGCGCATTTTCACCCATTTTAAATTTCGAATTGTTTAAGAACTGTTCTTAGAAATCCTTTATATCTAGTAAGTAGCTAATATTTCAAATTTCATATTTCTAGGCCCTTCGGTAACACATAAATCGCATTTTTTGAACGTTTTTTGCTCCTGCACCCCCTTTCGGGTAGTGGCACCGACATAAAACATAGCCTATGTTGGAGCAAGGGTTGTCACCGTCATTTTGACACCCTTATTTTGACACCGTTATTTTTAAAAATCGGTTTGGTATTTCCTGAGATTGTGTAGAAACCACCATTTAGAACGTTTTTTTAGAACGATTTTCGCGCATTTTCACCCCTTTCAAATTTCGAATTGTTTAAGAACTGTTCTTAGAAATCCTTTATATCTAATAAATAGCTAATATTTCAAATTTCATATTTCTAGGCCCTTCAGTAACACATAAATCGCATTTTTAGAACGTTTTTTGCTCCTGCACCCCCTTTGGGGTAGTGACACCGATATAAAACATAGCCTATCTTGGAGCAAGCGTCATCCATCATTTTGACACCAATATTATTTAAATAGGTTTGGTATTTCCTTAGATTGTGTAGAAACTACCATTTAGAACGTTTTTTCGAACGCTTTTTGTGCATTTTCACCCCTTTTAAATTTCGAATTGTTTAAGAACTGTTCTTAGACATCATTTATATCTTATAAGTAACTAATATTAAAAATTTCATATATTTCTAGGCCCTTCAGTAACGCTAAAATCGCATTTTTAGAGTGTTTTTTGCTCCTACACCCCCTTTGGGGTAGTGGCACCGACATAAAACATACACTATCTTGGAGCAAGCGTTGTCACCATCATTTTGACACCAATATTTTTTAAATCGGTTTGGTATTTCCTGAGATTGTGTAGAAACTACCATTTAGAACGTTTTTTAGAACGCTTTTTGTGCATTTTCACCCCTTTTAAATTTCGAATTGTTTAAGAACTGTTCTTAGACATCTTTTATGTCTTATAAGTAACTAATATTCAAAATGCCATATTTCTAGGCCCTTCAGTAACGCTAAAATCGCATTTTTAGAAAGTTTTTTGCTCCTACAACCCCTTTGGGGTAGTGGCACCGACATAAAACATAGCCTATCTTGGAGCAAGCGTTGTCACCATCATTTTAACACCAATATTTTTTAAATCGGATTGGTGTTTCCTGAGATTGTGTACAAAATACCATTTAGAACGTTTTTTAGAACGCTTTTTGTGCATTTTCACCCCTTTTAAATTTCGAATTGTTTACGAACTGTACTTAGACATCATTTATATCTTATAAGTAACTAATATTCAAAATTTCATATTTCTAGGCCCTTCAGTAACGCTAAAATCGCATTTTTAGAACGTTTTTTGCTCCTACACCCCCTTTGGGGCAGTGGGACCGACATAAAACATACCCTATCTTGGAGCAAACGTTGTCACCATCATTTTAACACTAATATTTTTTAAATCGGTTTGGTATTTCCTGAGATTGTGTAGAAACTACCATTTAGAACGTTTTTTAGAACGCTTTTTGTGCATTTTCACCTCTTTTAAATTTTGAATTGTTTAAGAACTGCTCTTAGACATCATTTATATCTTATAAGTAACTAATATTCAAAATTTCATATTTCTAGGCCCTTCAGTAACGCTAAAATCGCATTTTTAGAACGTTTTTTGCTCCTACACACCCTTTGGGGTAGTGGCACCGATATAAAATATAGCCAATGTTCTATGTTGGACTAACACCATCATTTTGATACCATTACTTTTTGGAATCGGTTCGGTAGTTCCAGAGCTTACCTCCGACAAATAAACAATTTTTTCCTCTTTATAATAGGAGTATAGATTTAAAACAAGTTGGGACACAATCAAAAGCAAAATTCACATCACTAGACTGTGCTTTGCTTCATATACCATCTCAATCAGAACAACGTTATTATATGAGGGCAAGATTTGCACATGAAGCATCCTTGATCCTTTTTCCCACAAATAATACAGTCTTCACTATTAAAATCTTCCATATCATTGTCATCCTCATCATGCTGCCCTACAACATCCATGAATGCATGAAATTAGCTTATCAGGTTCGAAGATGCTTTGGTCGAGGAGCCTGGGGCCACTTGCCCCACATCCCCGTCACAGATTGTGCAGGTTAAAAGGAATAGCAAAATTCATAGCTGGTAGCAGCGAGGGCATAAAAAGTAAAAAATCTGACCGGGGTTGCATGGGAAAAGAGCTCAATTAAAAATAAAAAATAAGGAAGAGTCTGGAAGAAAGATTAAGTATCGCATTACAACAACAATATATGCTTATGTATTTTCTAAAATTTTGTAAGTTTTTTCAAATATTTTTTATAATTTTATAAAAAAAGTGGAAAAATCAATAGAAAGTGAGATTGTTAGCATTAAAAGGGAAAAATGGTAGCCAGGGCCTAATGGCCGGTGAAAGTGCGATTTGGATCTGGTCTGGGTGCCGTAACTTTGCTAGAGCTGGTGCCGTCCAAGAGTCGAGGCAATGCCGGGAACGAAGATACGCTTTCGCGTGGCCCTGACAAGGGCCCTCCCTCCCGGATTTACATCGCCGACATACGGGAAGCAGCTACTGGAGTAATGTAGGAGAAAGCCACAGCAGTGCCGGATGCAGCGCTTCGGCAATTGCCGTAGGCTCTGAAAAGAACCGACCCATCCGCCCTGCTCGGAAGCTGGAGTCCGACTGAGGGAACGCTGGCTGAATCGTCCTCTTATATAGGCTACGGAGAAAAAGGAGGAGTCAAAGGCTGGGTTTAGCCTGCAACTGCAGGCTGACAGAAAAGATAGTAGGAAATGTAGTGTGTAAGTAAAAATTTACAATAAAATTATAAAGAAATTAAATTTAAATAAGAGTATCTAAAATAATTCCCATTCTAGGACGTTTACGGTTGTTCGGGCCAAAAATGTCGTAAGTTGGTAAGGAATTTTGAGCAATATTATCAGAAACTTCTAAAGCAAGATGAAAATTGATATTTAAGTGCTGGATAAAAGTACTGAGCCTGATGAAATTAATTTCTTTATATAAATGATAATTCCTGACATAATAAGGCACATCATAGATTAATCTTAAAGTAGAATTTTGAGCTTGAAAGATTAGTTTCATGTGAGTCTTAGCCGCATAGGACAGACTTCATATCCGTACGTTAGAATGGGACGTAAATAGGAACTATGCAGGAGCAACTTGTTTTTAATAGAAAGATCACTGTTTCGAGCAATAAGGGGATGTAATTTATTTTTAGTAACTCGAAATTTATTCCGCGAGAGTGAATGTGTTGTTTAAAAGTGAGTCTCTGGTCTAGGATAATACCCAGGTATTTACAGCTTGAGGACCAAGGCAGATCCGTATTATTATATTTAATTTTAAGTTTGTCAAGGGTTTCTTTTTGAAAACTACTAAATAGAATAGCTCGAGTTTTATTAATATTAACGCCAATTCTCCACTTGTTAAAGTTTATTCTTCATTCTGAACAACCTATATTTCTTATAATTTTTCGTGGTTTGAGTTGTATTTTGAGAACATTTTAATTAGGGATTAAAATAATTTATTGCAGATAAGTATCTTGAACGGTGATGTTCGAAATTTACAACGACACTCTTCAAAATAGAATTTCCGCCCAATACTGCCCACAGGTTAGTGGGAAGCAAATTATTGACATTGAGATACCATTGAGATGATATTGACATTGACCATTAGCGAGGACCTCTTGTACACCGGAACAGATGCTGCTTTCTCTAACAGGAAGGAAGTAACGGAAAAGAGGAAGAGTTCGTCATCTTACCCTCCTTTCTCCTACTCAAATTTTTAAAAAGCTTCCGAAAGCTAAGAGGGAGGAGAGAACTCTCTGAAGATGTTTAATGTTCATTAAACATTTGAACTAAGCTTAGGTATTTATTTGGAGTCTGAATAAATAAAATAATATAAATATAATTAAATAAAAAGCATTTCTATTGAGACTATCGGCCAAAGATTAAAAATTGACAAATTACTCATAGCGGTTTATTACTTGTTAAGCGTTCGATACTCTCAGAAAAACTTTCTTCAATTCACAAAATATTATTGGTAGCAGAGCTACCGGAATATTTTCGTTATTTGATAATGCATTTTTTTTATTTGTGAAAAGAGAGAAAATTTCAGGCGATGGAAGACATTTCCGTCAAATTTTTTTCCGTTGTAGGAGAGAAAATTTACTTCATTTGAAGAAAGTTATTTAAAGAAAAAGAAAAAATCTGTGGCTGACCTTGACATTGAACGTGGGACCGGACGGATTTGAAAATGGTACCTTAACCACTAAGCCAGGAACCGCTTGCTAGAGGTCCGGTTTAAAATTAAGAAATATGTTTCTTCAAATGGGGGATTGAGTAAGACTTGAAAAATTTAAGCGGCGAGATTTGGTAGTTCTGAGATAATCGTTGGTGTTTTAACGCTTATAGAATATTAAAGGATAAAAATGTCAATTAGCTATATTTTTGACAAAGAAAACTTTGATTGTTAGTTATAGAGTATGAATATTACATTTTTAATTAAATTCGAGAAGATATGTTTTCAGTAAAATCGATTTTTTAAAAGTTATTTGGACTAGTATGTATATTTTTTAAATATGTTCGTTTAGAATGTATTTTAAATGTGAGTAATTTTCAATACTCGGAAAAGTTAATTCCAAAATGAATGAAAAAATTACTACTTTATTAAATTCGAGAGCCTTATTAGAGCTTGTTTGTTTTGTAATTAAACTAGAAATTTTAATTTATTGAATTTTCGGTGTTTCATTTAAAAAATAAATTCGAACTTTATTATTAATAGAGCCACTAAGCATGCGTGCAAAAAACAAACGGAATTTCCCAACTCTTTTACAGACTTTAGGGAAGAATTAACGGAAAAAGCATGTTTAGCAGGAGTACGGGAATTATTTGTTTAAAAATGAGGAATAATTTAGTGCATGAAGACAACTTTTTTTCTGACAGTGCATGTGTATTTGTAATTTGGTATTCTGAAATGCAACAGCTGGCGCAGAAAAGGTGTCTTACTTTTCCCGAAAAGCATGACATTCACCCCAGCGTGATTTCAGCGAAAACGACACTTTCAAGCTTAATATGTGTTAATTAAAACGCACTAAAAAATATTATTTAAAGAAAAATAGTTTTCATCATGGAATTTGAAAATCGTATTGATTTTATGTATTTTAATATATAATAAGTATACGTTTTATCATTTTTACATGATGCCATTGTCTTTTAAAGTTTAGGCAAAATGTAATTTTTTTTTTCAACTTCGGCTTCCTCATGGCTCGATCTAAGAGTTATATAACAATAGGTCTCATAGATTTATAGCACAGAATTTATAACCGACCTCGAATTGCATCTATCGCGGAGCAGAGATTTCTGAGAAGACAAAAATTTGGCCTTGCGTAAGAGGAGCCAGCTTGTGGTACCTTTGTCCAATGAAAGGTCTCCGGCAGGCCAAGATTCGTTTCTGCAGATGACTTAATAATAAAACAAGTAAGAAAAAATCATGCGTCAAGCATAGATTATGAAACACTTTCCAACACATTCAGTATTATATAACAAATCTGCACCGTTTAAAAATTAAAATATTTCGTCCAATTCAACCATATGGAAACGCATAATACATTTCAAAGCCCAATTTCAGCTGTTCCCATCCACAATCAGAAAATTATGCGAATTTTTTTCAGCAGCTCTGTATATGATTTATATATTTGAATCTATTAGCTACATGCAAGCCAATATTTAGTTCACTTAAGAGATACATATGATTCAGTTGAAAATTTACCTTCAGCAATTGCCTCTAATAAGGAGAACGGTACGTGAATACTTTTGTGCAGCCCTGAATTTGAGGTATGGAATTTATATGTAACGAGTAAGAAGCAAAAAAAATAATTAAATTTAAAAGCGCACACCGAATTTTAAACCTTGCACTCCAGCAATTATTACTCAAAGACAGTACTGTACTGTAACTGATTTCTTTTGTGTACCCCTGTAAAAGAATAAATAAAAAATGCTATGAATGCTCTGTTCTAACGTTATCGCAGTGAAATTCAGTGATTTATATCAGTATACATACATTTGAAATAGCATAATGTCATTAAAATACGCTGAAAACGATTTTTCCCCATATACCATAATGTAATGGAATACTTTTGAGTGCCCCTGTAAATGAACGATTAATCCTACATACTTCATATACAATAACAAACATGCTTTGGTGACCCTAAATAACCTTTATCAATTTCATAAAATTCCGAGTATATTTACGGGAATTATTCCCCATATACCATAATGTAATGAAATACTTTTGAGCGTCCTTGTAAATGAACG